>JAQQAC010019963.1:42082598-42264113 GCA_029783875.1 Phataginus tricuspis
GCAATTAACCTTGTAGTTTTTATCAAATTGTTTTTCTTAACAGTAAATACAGAAATAATTGCCGTGAACATTTATGCAATACAGACATTATTAGTTGCTGCGCACATTATGCAAAATGGCAGTCATATTGTATCTTCACTGTTAGGTAACAAACATGAGAATAGGAAGCCAACAACTGATGGTAATTTGGTAGAAAGATAGAAGGAGACAGAATCCTTGAATACTCCAATGAGCAGCTAAACCAGTGTCATTAACAACCTACTTTTGGATTTGTCCATGTATGAGAAAGACAATCTCTTTTTGATTTAAGCTAACACTAGTCATGCTATTACTTGAAGCCAAAACTATTATTAATTGATATACCTTTACATTAATAAAATGACTTATTGTTTTCCAAGTTTTAGTTATCATCCTCATGAAAATTTCTGAAATATATGAAGAAAAGGTGTATTATTTTTCCCTTTTTTGGGAACATATTTACTTTTAGATATAAGGGGTTATTTCTATAAGGTCCTTCTTTCAGTGGTAATTTGATGTGTAACAATTTCAACTATTGAAATATTAAAGACATAATATAGAATAATATTTTCTAAGTGTCAAATAATTTTTAATTTAAGGTTTTCATTAATTACCCTCAAAAATCAATCATTTCAATTTTCACTACTTCAGTGAAATTTTCATGTTTGTTTTTTGTGCTATATATATGACAATCTATATACGGGATTCATAACTCACACCCATACTTCTCACTATACAAAGGAAACCACATTCATATAATTAATCACTTAATTTCCTCTTTGCTTGCCATCCACCAAGGGGAACATTTTTTGAATTGGAAAGTTTAGAATAGGTGTTAATTATAGAGCCCTAACGCTCTATATAGGGAAACCAATATAAAAGAGCATCCTAACCCCTTTAAATCAGCTAATAATATCATTTGTGACTGATGATAGTATAGTAATCTAAAAGACATACAGAAGAAATTGCAGAGAAAGTTAAATGTTTAATTAAAATAGAAACTGTGGAATATTTTGATTTGAAAGAATAACAAGGTTAAAAAATAAGAATCAAAAATTTGACTCCTGTCCCAGGCAAAAACATAAATAAACTGGTTGGTAATGGATACCTGGAAAAGATAATGTCTGAAAAAAAGTTTATGTTTACAGAGAATACATATAAGCCTGGATAACCAGAAAAGGAAACTCAAGATACAGAATAATGAGGAAACAATTAGATAAATTAATCATGAAGAAATTACTTAGAAATATGAATACATTTTATATTGCTCCATGTGGTCCCTTTTAGTTAAAAATTTTTCACCAAAGAGTAGAGATGCAACTCCTATTTATCTTCCCTTTTTTGTTGTTCAATCATGTAGAATTACTTTTATATTTAGGTCATTCAGCTCTGCTAACTACTAGAATAATGCTGACCCTTAATTCCACACAATTCTGGAACCACTCCTCCACTATTAATCGGTTATGCAGCATTACTATGGTTAACACTTCCTGTGACTGATTATTACCTTTCTATCATACAACAGTTTTCCAGATTATTTACTTTCAAGTTTATACTTTTTGCCTTGATTTCTTAAAGTTTTCATATTAATTTATGAATAACCAGTGTTCATCTATGACAATCCAAGTTACTGATAGGTACCTTCCCTATTCCTGATTTGACTTCCTTTGATCCTTTCTCCAACCTCTAAATAATTGATTTACTTGGGACAGTTCCTACATATGGCACATTTGGAAATGATGGGCAGCTACTGACTTTTAATGGGTATGGTCAGAGATACAAAGCATCCTACAATGGTCATATTTATTGTACTCACTGAAGAATTTACTCCATTCCACAGTACTTCCAAGTATCTGACCACACATTAGTGGATATGATAAATTGGTTAATAGTTATCTGTATCTAGAACATAATACTGTTTTACACAAAAGTATTTTTTCAGTTTTAAAATACTCTCTATTTCATAGATATGTAACCACTACATATGCCAAATTAAGAGCATACTCTTACTTTTTTCAAGAAACTTTTCAAGCATTGTTCAATATTTTGAACATTACTTTAACAAAGTCAATGACACTTATGGTTATTTGGTAACACAAAGACTGGTCTGCAATTGCAGCTGTCAGATTCATGAAGAAGTACAAGGGTCTGATCTATCCTATACATCTTCTGGTGATGTTAGATCCACCCATTTATACATTATTTTACATTACAGTCATAATCATTTTATGTATTGACAATATTATTTTAGTGAAATTATGTAAATAAAATTATCTTATAAGTAAATAACCCTTTCAAAAAGTGTTATTCAGTGTTCAGATATTCTTTAATAAGTGATGCATTGTTTAAGTTAATATGTGTAGATAACTTTGAAATTCATTTCACAATAGTAAAGATAGCATTATAAAATATAATAAAATTAAACTTTATGCTTGCCTTGATATTACATAAAATGAGTATTTCTAAGACTTTACAAAACAGTAGCAACCAAATCTGTTTGAGAAGTGAGAGATCAATTTTAGCTAACCATTATTGAGCATTTGCCATCCACCTGGCAAAGTTTTGAACAATTATGTGTAGGTAACTCATTTAATTGTTATAGAAACCTACATGGTATTTATTTCTATCATTCTCACTTAACAAGTTAGTAAGACAAGTAACTAAAATTTTTGGAGGCAACTATGCACATAGTTACCATAACCAAATATAATTATTTAAAAACTTGGTCAAAGGCTAGCTAGACAAAACGATTACACAGTGGCCTTTTCTCTTGAATCATAGTGGTCACCCAGTAACCTGATTAGTAGGGGCCAGATATTGTGGCTGATTTTCTCTTTCTTGCTCTTGAGAGTCAATAAAACTGAATACATTTCCTAAATCCTGAAATCAAATTTGTCATATTTGTGTGTGTGTGTGTGTGTGTAGTTAGAAAAAGAAAGAATTATTATGGTTTTTCAAAGGGAAAATAATTCATAGCCAATTGACCATTTTGGGAAGGCCTCATAAAATAATAAACTTTACATGAGTGGGACTTAATAGGAAAGTGTTATTATGTGTTCAGATGTGCAAAAAGTCTAATGATTTTTCCAATCTGTTTCAGTTCCTTCTGACTTTTATCTCAAAAGCCATTTTACCATTAAATCTCATGTATGTCTAATCCCATCTCAGTGTCTGTTTCTAGGAGTACCTGAGGTAATATAGCAAGAATTATGTTCAAAGAAAACAGAGTAGTTGTAAATTTCTGAAATGTATCCGTCTTGTGTGTTAACAGTGGGGACCAGGCTGGAAACAGATTGGAAGATATTGGGTAATATTTGAAATCCCAGGATAAAAGATTTACAATATAATCATGAATATGCATAAAAATTTGGTTAACAGCATTGTACAGAAGGACAAAACTGCAAATGGAAAAACTACTAAAAATTCTGTTAAAATAATTAAGATATAAGTGATGAGAACATGATCTAGGGTGATGGCTGCTGGGTAAGGCATAGGTGCTACACATTACAATAAACTTACAGGCAAGACCAGATACATAACTTACAGGACCAAGTGCAGAAAAGTACAAGGCACTTCAGAGCACAGGACCCTGTGTGACTCCAAAGGTTGCATGCCAATGAAGTCCACTCTATTTGTTAAGTATGCCAAAAATGGAAATCCAGAACTACACTTTACTTGGACCATTTTTCAGGATTATTTGCAATGGAAACTGTGAGAAATAAGGGAATGTCTCTGTTATGGACTGAATATTTGTCTCCCTTCAACATTCATACATTAAAATCCTAACCCCAATGTAATGATATTGCCAAGGTAAGGCCTTAGGGAGGTAATTAGGTCATGAGAGTGGAGCTGCTTGATAGCAATAATGTCCTCATAAAAAGGAGAAAAGAGCTATCTCTTTCTCTCTCTCATGTGATGATACAGAATAGAGAAATTCACAGAAATTCTATTTTATACTATGATCTCCAAAAGCATATTTCAATTTTTAAAATAAATATATCTGTGATAAAACCACTTAGCATAAAATTTCAAGACTTTTTTACAGGAGAATATCTGAAAGCTGGTATTATTTTGTTGTTATTTGCATTTTAATGTCTTTTATATTCTAGCAGAGTTTTAGCTCGAATGCATTTTTTTATATTAGGCTGGTATAGTTTTATAAAACTTAAAGTGGTTTTGAAGATAAAACAATATATACGAAACTTTCATTATCTCTTTGTGGGCATTTCATTTTATGATTTGTTTGACTTCAAACAGCAAATATTTGTTGGTCCGCGGAAGAAAATTTAAATTTAACTTGATGTCTGGTGGCATTTAGGAGAAAAATGTTCCTTCAGCCTCTGAATTAAATTCCATCACTCTCACAGGTAAGTGTCTATATGTGTGCCTTATATTTTACCTGTAACAATCTGAGGCTGAGAGTTTTCCTGTGAAATGGCTCTGCTTCATGCCTATACAACAGAGTGAAGTAAATGATATCAGAATATAGAAATGAAATATGACAACTCTAGAAATATTGCTCATTTGCAAGGCCCAGCAATTTTACTTTTTTCTCCCTCAGTTCTGTGTTTCCAGGTGCCACTTGCAATGTATCGTAAGCATTAAGCATAAGACACATTCTCACTCCCCTCCTCCTTCAGCACACTAGGCAGATATGATCCATTCTACCATAATATCCAATGAATTTTGCATGAGATTCTTAAAAGCAAAAGCTATTAAGTATAGCAATGGGCAAGAATCAGTCTTGCTAATAGATGTTTTTCTGAGTGCTTCTGGAAAAAGCCAATGTTCTTTCTAAAGTTCTGGGTCACTTAAGATGGTTTCAGCAACTAAAGGTTAATACACCCGACTTCCTTTCACTGGTAGATGTAATTATTTTATTTTTTAGATATGGCTAAAATACTTCTTAAGAGATTCTGAGGTAAATACCTCAGACTTTTAGAGAGTTAAAAAACTCTACAGCAATCTTCTATAAAGTTTCTTGAGTTAATCAGTAGTTGATATTACTTGAAATATAATTTAATTGATTATCCCAGAGACTGGATTAAAATTAATACAGCAGCTCGCTGCATTTTCTGGTGAGCCCACCCCAGGATGTCTCACACATGTAGATATGATTACACTTAAGGTTTCTGTTAAAGAATTTTCCTCTGGAGAAATCTTTCATTTGCCAACTAGTTCGGTATTTCCATTTGTTGCTTGAAGTGTTAAAAGAAAGTTTTGTTCAAATGACATATATGAGTCAAATACTATCTAAGTACAAAAGAGGAGGAAATAACAGTGACATTTTGAAACTTGCATCAATTTTTAAACCTTAGTGTATGATTTATCTTACCAAAATAGTCCTTTATAATAGAGAAGTCTAGTAATATATGCTATTCTAATCACTTGATAAGTGGTTACTTCAGTAGTTTAACTGATATTTTAATCTGTGAAGGAGAACTGCAATAGGAAAACTATTATTTGATCTCAAACACTAATATCCATTTTGAAGAAAATTAAATTGAAAATAAATAATGAGAAACTTCCAGATAAGATGTTAGATAAGATAGCCTAGAATCAGAGATTTCAGTTAGCTTTAAATTACAGTGCTTAGGGGGTGATATCAGCCAGATGACAGAATAGCAAACCTCCTTCCCAATATGAATGCAATTTTCCAACGAAATATTGACAAATTCTCTATGTGAGAAATCCAGAAACTAGTTGAGAGCCTCCTGTACCCCAATCATAAAGCCAGCTAATCAAAGCCAGTAAGAAAATTTGAGACATCCTCTTGTTATAATATTTACCCCTAGTATAGCACCATATAATCAGGAGGAGATCCCCAGCTGTCAACTTTTTCCTGGGGAAGGAAAGATTTAGACCATGCATCTAAAGTTCCTACTTTTCAGGGGGATACCTCAAAGACTGGATTCTGTCTTGCCTACTTCAGAAAATTGACAGAAATTGGCATATTCTACACACCTGAGGCCAGAGTGAACAAAAATGGCAATTTAGGTACAGTTGCCAAAACTCTGCCCATAGGCTCAGCAAGGTATAAGCTGATGAAAAACTCCAGCTCCTGATTATCTCCTTGGAGAGAGAAAAGGTGTACCATATAGCGAATGCCCCAACTGTTCTGAAGGGCTGCCCAGAGGACTGGCTTCTCTCTAGCCTGCTGCAGAGTGCTAATGTGACCTGGCATACTCTAGCTTCCTATGGGCCAGTAAGAAAATAATGTTATTTTGAACTAGCAGTCACCACAACATCTCTCCATGGTTCAGCCAGGGCAACAGAAGATAAAATCCAACTTTCAACATCACCCTGGGAAATAAAAGAGGTAGACGAAGTATCCAATGCCCCAGCTTTTCTGAGAGCTACCCAAAGTAATGTCCTCTGTCTTGCTTACCTCAGAGTGCTTACAGGACTCACCATACTCTAGACATCTGGGGTCCAATGAGACAAAGATGGTGGCTTCATCTAGCATGGAACTAGTTGTCACAGCACCCCCACCCCATGGCTCAGGTTAGAATGAATGGGGTAGTAAAAAAAAAAGATCCCTACTTCTCTCTGAGGAGGGAAAGAGTTGGATAGAGTGTCCAACAACTTAACATTTCTGAGGCTACCCAAGATTTCAGCCTTGGTTATTTCAGAGTGCTTTTGGGACCTGGCATACTTGAGATGCCAGAAGGCTGCTAAAAAAAAAAAGCAAGTTAGGCTAGCACAAAGGTTTGAGAAACTCCAGATCCCTGGCCAAGTTGAATAGTGAGAATCTTCTGTACAAAGCCAGTCTGAGAAAATTGGAAAGGCAGTGTTTTTGGAAGAAAGCATATTCAAAGATATAATGGCCAAAAACTTCTCAAATTGGGAGAAGAGTCTTACATATCCAAAGGCCCAATGTATTCTACATAAAAGGAACTCAAAGAAATCCACACCAAGAGACATGATAATCAAATTGTCAAATGTCAAAGACAAAGAGAGAATTTGAAAGCAACAAGAAAACTGTGTCATGTGCAAGGGAATATTTGTAAAATTAATAGCAAATATAGAAAAAATCCAGACATCTTACAAGCCAGAAGGCAGTGGGATGATATACTCAAAGTGCTAAAAGAAAAAAAACTGACAGTGAAGAATACTATACCTGGAAAAACTTTCCTTTAAAACTCAAGAAGCAGTAGGTACTCTCTGAGATAAACAAAAACTGAGGGAGTTTATCTTCACTAGACCTGACTTAGAACAAAATCTAAAATAAGTTTTCAAGTTGAAATGAATGGATGCTAAACAGTAATACAAAGACATATGAAAATACAAAACTTGTTGGTAAAGATAGCTATATAGACAAGTACACAATACTATACTAATGCAACAGTAGTGTGTAAATCACTTTTACTTTAAAAGTTAAAAGACAAAAATAATAATATAAAAATGAGCTAGTGGATACACAACATAAAAACATGGAAGCTACAACATTAACAAAGCATGGAGAAGAGAAGTAAAAATGTAGTTTTTGTATGTGAGTAAACTTAAATAGTTATCGACATAAAATAGACTATAAGATGTTTTATGTAATCCATGGTAAAATAACAAAACACTTATAGAAGGTAAAGAAAAGAAAAAGAAATCAAAGCATATCAATACCAAAAAAGCAACAAAACACAAAGAGAACATGTGAGGAAAAGAGGGATCAAAGAACTACAAGGGAGAAAGAAAACAAAATGGCAATAGTCTTTCCCTTTCAATAACTACATTAAATGTAAATGGATGTTAAACTCCCCCATTGAAAGATATACAGTGGCTAAATAGATTTTTGTAAATCCACTATCTGCTGTCAATAACAGACTCATTTAGATTTAAGGACATGTATAGGTAAAAATGAAGAGATAGAAAAGATGTTCCATTTTCAAAAGGAAAGCAATGCTGGCTACTCATATATTAGACAAAATAGACTGTAAGTCAAAACATGACACGAGACAAAGGACATGACATAATTATAAAAGGGAATTGACCAAGAAGACATAAAAATTATAAATATATGTGCATTCAACATTAGAGCAATTAAATATATAAAGCAAGCCCTGAAGGAAATAAAGGAAGAAGTACATAGCAATAAAATAACAGTAGAAGACTTTAATGGCACAATTTCAATAATGGATAGAATATCCAAGCAGAAAACCATTAAAGAAACAGTGGACTTGAAAAACACTATAAATCAAATGGGCCTACCCGACATATATAGAAGATCCCACCCAACTATACATTCTGTAGCAGACTATACATTCTGTTTAATTGCACACAGAACATTTTCCAGTATACATTGTATGTTAGGTCAAAAGACAAGTCTTAACAAATATAAGAAAACTGAGATTATATCAAATATCTTTTTCAACGACAATGGTATGAAGCTAGAAATCAACAGCAGTAGGAACACTAGAAATTTCACAAATACCTGGGTATTAACATTACTGAATACCCAATGAGTCAAAGACACTGAGAGGTGACTGGTAGTTACCATAGGGGAGGAACTGGGTGGGGAGGTGGGGAAAGTAAGGTGAGGGAGGAGGATAAAGGGGGCACAAAAATCTCAATCATAATATAAGGTGGTCACAGGGATGTAAGTGCAGCATGGAGAATATAGCCAATCATTCTGTAGCATCTTTCTATGTTGACAGAAAGAAAGTTGCAGTAGTTGGAGTGAGGATTTAATAATGTAACCACTGAACCACTGTGTTGCATACTTGAAACCAATATACTGTGTATCAACTATACATAAAAAGTCAATGAAATGCTTGGTAACACTTATTAATAAGTTGTAAATAAGAGAGAACATAAAAAAATTCAAGAGAACACTTCCAAACATATTTTATGAGGCCAGCATTACTGTGATAATACCAAAGCTACACATCCCATGAAAACTAAAGACCAATATCTCTGAAGAACACTGTCAAAAAATTCTCAATGAAATACTAGCAAATCAAATTCAACAGCATATTAAAAGGTTTTTACACTATGACCAAGTGGGATTTACCCTTGAGATACA
Organism: Phataginus tricuspis; assembly: GCA_029783875.1. Taxonomy (NCBI): domain Eukaryota; kingdom Metazoa; phylum Chordata; class Mammalia; order Pholidota; family Manidae; genus Phataginus; species Phataginus tricuspis. The sequence goes on from JAQQAC010019963.1 coordinate 42,091,633, forward strand.
AGGATGATTCAACACACACTAATCAAGCAATGCAATACAACACATTAACAGAATAAACAAATCACATAATCATCTCAATAGATGCAGAAAAAGCATTTGATAAAATTCAACACCCATTCATGATAAAAGCACTCACTAAAGTAGGAAGATAAGGAAATTATGTCAACATAATAAAGTCCATATATTAAAAACCTATAGCAAACATCACACTCAATGGGGAAAACCTAAAAGCTTTTCCTCTAAGATTAGGAAAACTGCAAAGATGGCTGCTCTAGTCACTCCATTCAACTTAATAGTGGAAGTTCTAGCCAGAGAAATTAGGCAAGAGAGAGAAATAAGTCATCTAAATATGAAAGAAGAAGTAAAATTATGCTTGCAGATGACAACAATTTACAGATAAAAACCTTAAAGAACTCACAAAACAATATTAGAACTAATAAATTTAGTAAAATTGCAGGATATAAAATCAACAAGAAAAGATCAGTTATATTTCTGTACAATAAAAATGAATTATTCAGAAAGGGAAATAAGAAAAACAATCCCTTTTATGAAAGCATCAAAAAGCAAAATACCTAGGAATAAACTTAATAAGTAAGTGAAAGACTTGTACACTGAAAATTATTTAAAAATTAATAAAGAAAATACAAATATATGGGAAAGCATCCCATATTCAAGGGTTGGAAGAGTTAATACTTTTAAATGCCCATACTATTCGAAGTCATCTACGGATTCAATGTAACACCTAGGAAAATTTTAATGGGCTTTCTTATAGAAGTAAGAAAGTATTCTAAATTTCATATGGAATCACAAATGACCCCCAAAAGCAAAAACAATCTTCAGAAAAAAATTAAGCCAGTAGCATCACACCTCCTGGTTTCAAAATATATTACAAAGCTATAGCAATTAAAATGGTGTAGTACTAGCATAAAAAGTCATGCAGACCAATGGAATAGAGAGACGACCCAAACATAAACACACACACATACAGTCAACTGATCTCCAACAAGGATAGTCTTCAACAAATGACAGGAAACTGTATATACACAGGTAAAAGAATGAAACTGAATTCTTTTCTTCAACCATATACAAAAATCAACTGATAATAAAGACTCAAACATAAGACCTGAAATCTAATACTCCTAGAAGAAAACATAATAGAAAATCTTCATTACACTGATCTTAAAAATGATTTCTTGGATGACACCAAAAGCACAGGCAACAAAATTAAAAATAGAGGAAGGGCTATATCAAATTAAAAAGTGTCTGCAGAGCAAAGGAAATAACAATGAAAAGGCAACCTATGGAATGGGAGAAGATATTGTAAACTATGTATCTGATCACAGTTTAATATCTAAAATATACAAAGAACTCACACAACTCAATAGCAAATGATCTATTAACCCAGTTAAAAAATGGGCAAAGGACTTGAATACCTATTTGTCCAAAGGAGACACAAAAATAGACAACTGGTCTATGAAAAGATGCTCAATATCTTTATTCGTGAGGGATATACCAGTTTAAAGCACAATGAGGCATTACCTCACATCTGTTAGGATGGACATTATTAATTTGTTAATAACAGAAAGCGTTGACAAAGACAAGGAGAATTGGAATTTATTCATGTGTCAGTAAGAATATGAAAGGGTACAGAAGCTATGGAAAATTTTACAGAAGTTCCTCAAAAAATTAAAAAAGAGCTACCATATGATCCAACAGTTCTACTCCTGGTTATTAATCCAAAAGAATTTAAATCAGGATCTCAGGGCTATCTGCACTACCATGTACTTTAATTTTTTAATGCACAGTTAACACAAGTTTCAGAATAAGCATTTAGATTTATGGACTCACAGATCTTTACAATTTCAACCAGACAGTAAGCTTCTTCTAATTCCTGACCATAGTGTTATAACAGTGTATTGTGAGTGGCTGTGAAGTTCAGTTAAAAAGGTAAGTAATTCCATTACATAGAAAAGATTTTGCTGACTTACCAATAAAATTTTTCTGTATGTCTTATTAATGATATCAAATATAAACTTGTCAGATTATGGGGGTGGGATTGCTAATTGGGAGCCAAGGATTTGTTGTCCAACTGTGACCTTAATTTTTAGATTGCAAAAATATAATTGTTTTATTGGCAAATCACTAAACTTTAATACCAATAATTCTCTCTACAAATTCAGTTACTGACTAATTCATAAATTCATCTCTAGATAGGATGTATACAATCCTTCTAAGTAGAAAAGTCATTCAATCTAGAGTTCAGCCATCTTTAGTTATCCTATCAACTGAATCAAATAATTGGCTCATGAAGCCTTATGGCGGTAAATAGGTGTGAAGTGGAATAGTAGTTATGATAGAATGTTCATGTTAAGTTTTCATTTTGGTACTGTGGAAACTACAAAAGGTCAAAAGACAGTATCCTAAAGGAATCCTCAGAATTAATTTAATTCATTGAAAAATAAACTGTTCGATGCATACAGTTTCACATATATTTGTTTCCTACATTTCTTACTAATACTAGAAAACACAACATATCCACTTGAAAAAAGTTAACACCTTAATGTATGGATGATTACATCCAATATTTTTACATTAGTGTATAATATATGGATGATTACATCCAACATTATCTGTCTTCACACTGAGGCCTGCTCCATATGGTCCACTGTCTCATTTCCAACAGACCACGACATAGAAATAAAGTTCTATTTCTCAAGTGAAAGTTTGCATTTGACTTTAGTTACAAAGAAACAGAATCTTAGGAATCTTCATTTCAACTGACAGCATTACATTGGCAAGTGCTGATCAGCTATGATCAAGAGCTCTGGAAGGGTGTTTATGACAATATGAACTGATGAATAAATAAGAAATGTGGGTGTCTTTATTGCTAGGTTACTTTATGTTTATCTCCCTGAAATGAACAAATGTTAAATAGTTGCATAAGTAAGACTAAGTTCTATTAATAGTCTAATTTTAATTAGGGAGTAGACTTAAAAGTTTCCACTTTTATTTTAACTGCTCTTCTTTCACATTCAACATTAAAATCATTAAATGGAACAGAAAGGATGACAATATCACTGTCAATACTTTGGGTATAACAGAAATTGATAAATTTTAAGCACCAGCATTCTAATGAGAGGTTGTATGGACTTTTTTTTTTTTTTTTTTTTTTTAGTAAAGGTTGTATTTGGAATATCAAGACTAAAAGGCAGTGCCACAAATACTGACAGGTCACTTAGGATAGGGATAGAGTTATTATTCAAAGAATAATCCATGCCTGTAATTAGCTCACTTCCTTCCATCCCATCACACTTTTATTTCTGGAAAATAGTGCCATGAAGAGCATCACAATCCTGTATGACAGTTAACAGAAGAACAATTGGGGGAATATGTGCATGAGCAGGGATGGGCTGTAACATGTCCTGTTTTATTAATGTTTAATCTTCCATGGCTTTGCTCACATATTTCATAATATCTCATTAAATTAACCATTTAATTTTTGCATTTTCCAAGCAATTATCACAACCAACTAGCTCAATGATCTATACGTTATTAATTTTTATGAAAGATTATCTCTTTGGTAATCTTGGGGAAATACTTCTCTAAGAATAGTTTCCAGTGTGTGAAATATATCTAGCAATTTACAAACTTTCCAACTATCTCTTGAAATTGTAAAACCAAATATTCAATTCCAGTAGATGATTTAAGAACAGAAAAAAATCAAAAGCAAACTAGAAAACTGAGCTTTGGTTCATGGGTTTATATTTCCTTGGAAATTAAAAATAATTACTTGTGAAAACATTAATATAGCAAAATAAATTTTAATGAATAGAATGCATTAAAGTGTGAAAAATACATTTTAATGAATAGAATTCATTAAAATGTTAAAAATACTTGAGGGAATTCATGTTTTTTTTCCTAACATACTATAACATTTTGTTCTTTAGATTTGTAATAGAATGAGTATCCTACTCTCTGGCTTAGAGTAAATCAGTACAACCCACTGAAATAGTCATGCTTTATCCTGAAACTTTTGTTTTCTCCAAGAAATGCCCTTGCATGTTTTGGGATAATCTCACTCAGTCTAAAAAATATTAACCAATGGAAAAACGTAGCATTATTTCCCTAGTACAAAGCTGAAGTGTTAATACAATTATTCAAGACAACTACTGTGTGGAAGGATACTTAAGCAATTATTCATGCCTTCCAGTGTAATGTTGTAGATCAATAATTTAAAATGCATTTATTCAAAGATTACAATCAAATGTAAAGGATAGTTACCCTCAAACACTGCCTATGGGATTTGTAAATGTGTGTAACTTTACTAGAGGGAAATTTGGGAACATCAATCAATTGCGTTAAGCTGTACATAAACTCGGCCTAAGTTTTCTCAGGAAATAAAGATATGCATAAGTATTTAGTTAAAATATTGTAAATCATGGTACTACTTATAATAAAAATATTTACCAAGTAATGCTCAACAATATTGGCTTAGGCTTAGTAAACAATATTAAAATCCTTATAAAATTAAATGTATTTAAATGGTAGAATATATGGTAGATAAGACATACTATCACTTAATTAACACATTATATAAAAATAGTATAGAGATTATGGTTGTATTTTTTAGATATATGTGCTGAACAAGGTACTCAAACATAAACATGGAAAGTCTTAATATTGGAATTTTTCTGGGTAATAGATGTGAATGATTTTTTATTTTTAATTTGTGTCCATATATATTCTAGCTTTTTCCTAACATGAAAAGTACTTACATAAAAATAAAAGAAATTAAATGAGAAGGGAAATCTGTACTTGAAAACAATGTAGGTGCTTCCCAGTGTTGAACCAACCAGACAATCTAGATAGAAATATCAATCGCATTTTAGCAGACCCTCCTATCAAAAATTCACACTTCTTGGTTGGTATTTAAGCTTTATCATTTGTTCTGAGTAGAAAATAATTCTTAATTAACTTAGAGCCACATCAAAATCCAAGTGGGAATGTGACATGAAATTGGCCTGGAACTGAATGAAGGACATTTATACACATGGGAGGGAGGGAGAAGAAAGGAGAGACAGCACTAAAAAATATCACTTCACCTCCACTTTAAGTGTGCCTCTCAGTCACCATGATGACACTCTTACTTTGCTAAAATATATGAACTCAGACTTTTAGATGTTTTTTCATCCCTGAGTTTATACACACCAAGCAATACCATATAAATTAATGACTTACTTGCATGTCCATACCACCTTTTAAGGTCCCCTGTCCTTTATTCCTCTAAAGTCCCTTAGGCCATAGTTATTCCAAGTCTTCCAGGTCTTTTCAAGTTAAACCTTCCAAATTCTCCAATAGTGGCCTACATGGATATTCCAGATCCCTATACATCCTCCCTATTGTCCATCACTGTTCTCCCTCTCTCCCTCTTCACCACACCTCCCACTCTCTGTCTCTTTCACTTTTCCTTACATTGGAAATCAGAGCTATCCATGAGGGTAAGCTTTTATACCTTTCATCTTACCTTTCAGGTCTGGTCTCCTTAAACATTCTTTTAACATGACCACTGATGATTAAATATCAAATTTTTGACTGCTTGAAAGTTTTCATTAAAACATTTTTTAAAAAGTAGGAATACTTAGGTCTCATTTTTTCCAAAGATAGATAACTTCTGTAAATGCTAATTTGAAAAAGGGGTTGAGAAAAATGGCACATTAAGTTCTTTTATCACATAAAACAGAACAATCATATTGTCACCTATCAGTATGTATGTACAGTGGGATCTTTCTATTATAAAACTATTAAACACAGAATTCTTCTCTTTTGGCAGAAATATTTCATCACATGTTTGAGAGGAATCATTTAAGCAAAACAATGATTTACAATGTACTTTTTTCTTCCACCAGGAACATTTTTTCTTCTCCACCTGGAAACACTAATCATCCTTTAAAATGCAGTTTCCAGCATCTACACTTCTAAGATACCACAGAACTTTATCCTTACTTGTGAAAGTGTATACAACTTTGTGTATACAACTTTACATATCTCTTACTCCAACTGCAAATGTTACCTGATTAAAGGTTTGAGCTAGGTTTCCCTTCGTATATCTCTGCTCTAATGCTAAACAATTTCTGATACACTGTAGGCACACAAAGTATTTTCACTCAGTGAAAAGCCTTATTTATCAATTAAGAAGTTTTGACTTTGTCAGAGATAAATAATCTTTAAATTATTTACTAAAAAGACTGAATGATTTTGTTTAAAAAAAAATATGGCCATTTGAAATACATATTGCAGAGTGAATTGTCCAGAGACCAAGTGCTAGGAGAACATTTAAGAGACTTAAATATAATCAACCAGAGGTGGGAAGAATCTACTTGAACTATGACTGGTTTTATCAAATATTGGCTAGCTCTTTACTAAACCTATTTCTTTGCCTTTCTGGGCACAGCTCTAGAGTACCTTTATTAGCTTCCCTTGAAGTTAATGTGTAAATAAGTTCAGCCAAACGCAATGGGAGTAGAAATAATGTCCACCACTGGCTGACCTAGCCTCATAAAACGTCTCACATATAATATATGCAGGACCTCATCAACCTGGGCCACAGAATAACTGCACAGAGAAAGGTCCCCACTGCCACATTACCCTACAGTTGGACTTTATTTCAAGATACACATATCTATTGTGTAAAGCCACCAAAATGTCAAGTTCCAACTGCTGTGGCATCTAGCTGCATCTTCTCTAGCACACTGATTATGTTTGAAGGAAAGCAAACGTTATGATTACACTGAAAAGGTAAACAAAGATAGTAAAGCAGGTAAGTAGATATGGGTGCCTAAACAAAAGATTAATGGTTTGCATTTCAAAATAACTCAAAATTTAATATATAGTATATTCCCAGGCATACTGGAAGTTTTGTACCCAAGAATACTAACACTTTAAAACCAAAATAATATAAGGGCTTAAAACAATAAAGTATTTCACAAACTTAATGTATAGACACAAAGTTATTTCTCCAAAAGATGTTTTATTTCTCTTTTATACAAGAACATATTTCTCTTCAGCTCCCTATTTTTCTCCCATGTGAGTAGGTAAAACTTTCAGAGATGGTTAGTGTAGCAAGCAAAGTCTTTTTAAAAAATATTCTTAGAATGAACATTTTCTTTTGGTTATGTTTTGTGTCCCAGGAAAAGTTGCAGGGTCTGAATGTACCTATATCCCTGAGCAGTAAATTCATTCAGTTTATGAAGTATCCAAATTGCCCTGCCTATTTTCAAACAGTAGATTCAAAAAGAAAAGTAAACAAAAACATGTGTGTTTGGCATAATAAGACCAGGGAAAACCTTAAAATTCTGATGCAAATTATCATAACAAAGTGTTTGTATGATTCATCCAGATTATACATACTGATTCACAACTATCTACACCATTGGCAAGTGGTTTTCTCCTGTAGGGAAAATTTACCTTGTTTCAAAAATAGCAACTGACTGTATCAATCAGGACTATCAGGAAATAGATGAAACACTCAAGTTGTATAATTTGAGGAAAAGTAGTAAGGAGATTTTCATAAAAGTGTTCAGTATTGGGAAACTATAAGAGAGAATGTAGGATCTACTACCAGCAGGGTACAGTAACTATTCCTATGCTTAAAGAAGTAGAAGGAACAGTTATTTGAAACTGGGAAATACAGAAAGGGCAAAGATCACCTGACAAGAGTTGTGCCAAATTAAACACTGGTCTGAGGATGAATACATTCCTCATGACTTTCAGAAGGAGTACACAGGAATAAATATATCAACCTTATTTCTCCCTTCATCTAATCTGTTGGGGCTATCTATTATTTAAAACCACCTGAAAGCCAGGAGGTCAGGAAATGTATTTCTGAAAGACAGAGGGAGAGACTCAACTTGAGGGAGGGGTAGAGTGGGACAAAGATATCTAACATACATCTACTGCCCAAAAAGGCAACAAAGCTTTCTTACAGTATTCAATTTATATTGCACATTCTACTGAATGTTACATTTTACTTCTAACTATGGAAGACAAAGAAAATGTAATAATACAAATTAAAGCTTAAACTCCAAAGAACTTGCATTTCTCCCAGTATGCCCAGATGATTTTTTGCAGTATATCAACAAAGAAAAGCCTTCCCAGAACCTGTCTACAGTCTCTTATTAGATATTAAAAATAAATTTCACAAAATTCTACTTTCTTATCAAATTCTTCCATTCAACTATTTCTACCAGATTTCAGAATGCAATCAATGCCATTAAAATATTTAAATGAAATTGAGTATTAATTCATCTTTTCTACTCTGAAGCTTTAAGTAAATCTAGAATAATTTTGAAGCATCTTGTTTTCATCAGACTAATACTCCATCACTGGCAGATATATTAGTCCACTGTGGTTGGTAGTGGTGTGTAACTGTTACATATATCCAAATAAACTTGTGTTAACTTTTCTCTCTCAATTTCAAAACAGCTACAGGATTATTGCTGCACAGTTTATAATTAAACTCCAAAAACACCTAAAAATATAATTTATTAAAAGGCATTATTCATTTGAAAATTAATGTCATAATTATAATTAGATAAAATATAAATAAATCACATTTTCCATTCTTCTCCAAAATAAATCTAAAATAATGCTCATGTAGAGAAACAATCTTTAAAAGCATAAATTGAAAATCTTTACTGAGTAGTACATTAAGATGAGGATGATTGCTTAGCATTATAACTCTTAATAACTACTAGAAGCTCCTTAGTTCTTTCAGTAATTTCAGTATTTGGCCAGCTCTAAAATGATCCCACTACAGACTTCCTAGATCCCTTTCTCTAACACATCAGTGTGGGATCAGCCAGCCCTTTCCCCCAGGCTTAGAGACAACAGAAATTTATCTCATCTCTACAATTATTTCATTTGCCCTAAAGGTTTTCATGATTTATTTTTTGTCTTCTAGTTCTAACAGTATTATAGAGGTTTATTTTTGCATTGGTTTTAAACTGGGTAGCTTCTATTAAAGTCAATATGTTTGAAATTCTATATACCATTTCTTTTAAGAAAAATATGAATAGTCCACATCTTTTCTGTCTATACTATTTATTTCTGAAAATAGCATTTAACATGTTCTATAGTGTAATGATAAACTAGGGAATAACCAGTAGTCACTGCCATACAGCTTCCTTTCAGTAATGCTTTAAATAGGTACAAATTGGAATTCCTGTTATTATCTCTATTCTACTTTATATAATATCTTTGGTTTTTTTTAAGGTTCTCATTTCTAACAATTCAACTTGAGAGTCAAAATGGCTTTCTATGGTATCTTTTTCTATTAAAATTTCAGTTTTTTAAAATTTAGGATCTTTCAAAGAGTAATATAAGTTAAAATAATGGGCATGGATTTCAGAATATGTTGCTTTTCAGTTAACTAAAGCATTATTTATATAATAAAAGAACTAAGATTACATAAAAATTCATTTCTCTTTCTTCCCTTCTGGTAGTTCCAGCTCTGTAGTATTACATTCTTTCTTCAACAAGTCATTTTGTGATTGAACATGAAGTCACTAAATGACTGAATATTAACTGTATTTTAAAATTAAAATATTAACTGTATTTTTACATAAAATGTTTTAATTTTTTAATTAAAATGAAAACATTTTAAGATAGATTCCTCACACAGGAAATGTATCTGTTAAGAGGAGTTAAATCTAAGTCTTTTCAATGATTACCAAGTTAATTAGATTTATTTAAGTATTGTAAAGTATCAATATAAATTTAACATGATATATCCTAAAATACTTCAAAAACCTTAAACAAAAAATACTAATATGTAAATGATATATTATAAATGAATTGTTATATGAGTCAATGCTTGGATATCTATACTGGTATATTACATATTTCACTTATATTATTCTAATATTTTCTTTGTAGAATAATAATACTTGTTTCAATAAATTACTTGAGGGAATGGTCATCTTACCAAACCCAGAAGAAAAAGAACATCATTTTACTGCAACTGAGTAAATATGATGTAGATATAAAATAACTGATTTTTTAAAGATATAATTTTAAATTCTATAATCACACTTTACAATATCACTATTTGTAAGAATCTTCTTACAGGACCCAATTTTTAAAACTTTTATATTGAACTATAACTTACATATAAGTGTACATAAAACATGAATCAGTGATACATTTTTATAAATTTTACATGAGAACACCCATGAAAACCTACACCCATATTAAAACAAACAATACAAAACCATAGAACACTGTCTTACCCCAGAAGTACTCCCTGTATATCATTGGAATCAATATGCTAAATCAATAACTAAATCCCCCAAATAGTTACTATCTTAAAACCTGGCATCAAATATTTGTCTATTTTTAAACTTTATATAAGCTAAATCACATAGTATATCATTTTTTTACACTTTTATCCAATGTGATGTGACATTCCTTCATGTCACTGCCCATAGTAATAGTTTTTTCTGTGTTTAATATTCAATTGTGTTAATATAAAAAAATGAATTCTTTCCCTGTTTGGTTAATACACATTTATGTTGTTTCCAGTTTGGGACTATTAAAATATTGTACATTTATTCATATACACAGGTTCCTGCTAAATATACACCAAGGAAATAAAACTGCTGTGTCAAAGGGTAAAAACCTATATTTAGCTTAGTAAATATGACCAAACAATTTTGTTAAGTGACTGTAACAATTTACATTCCTGTTGGTAGTGTATGAGAATTCTTAATTATTCCAGATTCTTGAAACACTTGGTTCTGTCTGTCCTTTTGTCTTGGTTGGTAAATAGTCTCATAATGATTTTACTTAGCGTTTTCTTGATGACTAATGAGATTGATTTTTATGTGTGTAGGAATTTTTTCTTTTGTACTTTCGAGATATGTGACTTATTTGTAAGGTGTCTGTCATGTCCTTTGCTCATTTTTAATGGACTGTATTTTTGTTAATATCATAATTAAAAGTCTTATGCCAATTATACTGGGATTTTTTTTGCATTCTGTGGCTTATTTTTTCATTCTTTCATAAGTGTAAATTCCTAATTAAAAGCAGTCTATTAACCTTATATTCTTTGCATTTATTTCTATGTCTTTCTCAAGAAATGTTTTTCATACAGCACTGTAATTAATATATTTCAAGGCTACTGTCCAGAAGTCTTACTGCTTCTCTTTTAAAATTAGATCTATAAACTACATGGAATTTTTTTGTTGTTTATAATGTAATGAAGGAAAACATCCAATTATTGATTTGGTTATCAAACCTAGATGTCCCCTTATTCACTTACTCTTTTATTTTTAACTTACCTTCATTTGTTGGTACAATAAGACTTTCTAATCCCATGTCCTTCATATAGGTTTTAATATGTTTCAACTGATGGGATGTGTTTCACCACAATGAATCAGCCAGGTCAATTACATATTCCCAAATTCAAGAGTAGGTTGAAGTTGGCAGGGTTAGAGGTCCTCTTGATTCTCACTCTGAGAAAATACAGTCTCTCTAGGAGGCACATGGATATTTGTCAAAAAAAATAGAGAAACTGTTTTGATCTCCAATGCTACTAGTATCCCTTTTTGAGAAATATTATATCGTTAATCTATGAGCATTATTTGCAGGATATTATTTCTGTATCAAAACCAGTAATAATCAGACTTTTCCATTCTTGGTTAACTTATGCAGAGTTCTATGAATCAACCTTTCTTTTTTTACTTAGGTGGGATGATATAAAGGAATAGGTAGAAATAAAAATTTACACTTTAAAGGTACACTTACATCAAGTAAATTACACATATATTAACAGTCCCTATTTATTACATTATAATCAAGCTATTTTTATGAAACAATGTCCTTTTTAATATTTTATAATTTCTTCTTAAGTAATATTATGGACACTTTCTTTCGGTGTGATTGCCCTTGTCCCAATTAAATACAATTATTACTTCCTTAATTCTCAAATTGTCACACATTAGCAAACAGGATTTCCTATAAGTTGGTTCTACTGTCCTTTCAGCCCTACTTATGACATTTAGAATCATTGTTTTCTGGCAGAGGGACTTTTGTGATTTTAATTATTTTTTCTTGCTTTAAAATGGAATTAACTACTTTCCAAATATCTTTGTTTCTTCTTAATTTAAGAAAAAGTTTTAGAAAAAAATCTGGGTGCTAGTAGTCTCATTAGATTGCTCTATGCATGAAAAGATATTGGCTAGAATAGCAAAATACCCTGAGACAACTGGGAGATAGGGCTTTAAATTATAGTTGTTTTTAAGGTCATGAGTTTATATTACCTTTTCCAACTTGGCTCAAACATTACTAAATCCTCTTGGGGATATTTTGTTTGGGTATGTATCTTTTAAATATTTTTGCAATATGTGAGTATACTTTTAAATGTTTAACCCTTCCAGTCATAATTAAAGGCAATTTCTCCATATTATAATCATTATTTTTCTTATTCTTTGCTCCCTTTGTTAAAATTATAATACTGAGAAATTATTTAAAAATCAACCTATTTTTAAATATGGCATTTTGCTTATTAGGTTTTGTTGATACAATGTGCATATGTATGTGAAACTGATGTCAATTATTATGTGTATATTGTCTTAAGAAGCATGGCAATATGGGGGTATGCTACTATATTTTTAAATTTTGAAAAATATTTTTATTTCATAATAAAATAATTTTTTATTTAAGATAGAAAAATAAACATCCAGTTTTTCCAATTTATGTAAAATAACTTTTAGAGAATATTGATAGAAGTGTGTATTGCAAAAATATTTGTAGGACGGGACCTGAAAGCTAGATAGATTCATGTGCTGTCACATGAAAGCAACTTTACAGGCAACTTTAGTTGAATTTTAACTGATTTCAATAATATTTAACCATATATATGAAGACACTTAATAGGTTCATTAGTTCATTTATTATTTCATTGGCGCTTAGACTTTGAAAGGATTTAAGGATTATTCAGTAAAAATTGCCTACTTAGGGAATGAATGATGTCTCAAGGATATTAAATTGAATACTCCCTGAAAGACTACTGTAATATAGAGTGTATTTTGAAATTACATAATTAACTCCCAGGTTGCAACTCCTTCCAAAGTACATGAGGGCTTTTTCAAATGATGAATTTTTTTGCCTTCAACTGAACAGGAAAAGTTAAATACGTATAGTTTTCTTTTGCTGCAGGAGGCTGAATTATGTCAGTTAAGAGCTTGCTAACATGATCAGTTAACATGTTAATATGGTGATAAATTAAGAACTAGACAACTGAAATGAATGCATTACAGTATCTTTTCAAAAGGCTGAAATAGTAAAATCAACATTAATACAGTATCAAACTCAGAATAAAAAAACAATCCTTTGTGGCTGTATCTAGAATGAAAATAAATTTATCAACAGACAGAAAAAAAAGGAATTTTCAATAATATTTTTATATGGAGCTAGTCTGTAGATATCTACATTGTAACTCTGGGAGTCTGGGCATTTACAGAAAATACATACAATAAGAGATGATGAGTGAACATCCATCCCTCTGGCTGAGTGCATGAAAGTAATGCTATTACTTTCCATATATTACAATAGAACAATCCAAATATCTTGACGAAATAATTCTTATAGCCAAGTATGCTAGATGTCTTAAAGAGTTACTTCAAATTGTAAAAAATAAATAAATTTGTGTACTTCATAAAAAACTTGTGAGTTCATTTCTTTTCCTTGGAATCATCTGGCATTGCTACTTCATTTTCATTGGTATTCCTGTTTATTATGTCTCTTAAAATCATTCTATAAACTACATTTGTATGAGGTATTCATACATCTCTTTATTTGATGACATACTACAAACAAAAAAATATGTTGCCAAAGAAATTTGTAACAAAGTTATAATTAATTATAATTTCTGATCTTTTGGCTTAGTGGCATTATTCCTTAAAAGCAAAGAAATGAATGATCTCACTTGAGCGCTTCAAGGTCTAAGATTCTATTACTAACTTCAAATTAGTAAGACATTCATTTTCAGTATTTTCTATCACTGCAGCATTTTTAAGCCAAAAAAATCTTACAGTTTACTAACCTACAACTCTTGAATTATCTAAAGGTCAATTATAGAGGAATCTGGATGGTATAGTTATACATTAAATGTTGAAATCCTTCTCATTATATAAACCCAGAATTGATTGCTAAGCCTGACAAGATAATAAACATCCCTAATTACCAAGAAAGAAGCAGTGCCTCCACTAGCTACTACTCTTTTCTTAAAGGCATTTATGTGCTTTTCCAGGCAGACACATTCGCTCTCCCACTTAGTCTGACATAAATTATTTTTATATTAATCTTTCAGAAAAGAGGTTGTCCTCTGACTGATAGCTATGGGGAATATAGTACCTCTGGGAAAAGAAAATTAATTTGTCTCATTATTTTTTATATCTCACTATTCCCTAAACTATGATACAGCTCAGAAACTTATAGTGAAGTCTAAGCCCCAACAGTTAAGTTTCATGAATAGATAACATTAAAGAGTACAACTCCTTAAAATAAGGCTAGCTGTTGGGAATGGAAAGCAAAGAAAAATAACAAAAGCATCCAACTAGGAGAGATATTTAATCCAGCTTCATTATTTTTAGTATGACGCAATTATATCACCTTGTTATTTGGCTAGAAACTACAAAATATTAGCACCTCATTAGGGAAATAGGATGTACTATCACCTCTTAGGAGGGGGGACATTTTTCAAATGGAGAAGAAAAAGGATCTCCATAAATCACATTAATATATAAACAAGTCACTTCACTTAGTTTAAACTGGTTTGCATGCTATGCTTAACTCATGCATGTATCTTTTATAAGGTTAGGCTTTTTTTTATTGTAGCTGATATACAATCTTATATTGGCTTCAAGTATACAACACAGTAGTTCAACAGTTACTCATATTATTAAATTCTCACCCCAACTAGGCCAGTTACTATCTATCAGCATAGGAAGATGTTACAGAATCATTGGCTATATTCTCCATGCTGTACTACTACCCCAGTGACCAACTTATATTATGACTGAGATTTTTGTGTCCTTTTATCCCGTTTGCCCACCCATCCCAACCCCTCCCCCATGGTAACCACCAGTCACTTCTCAATGTCTATAAGTCTACTGTTATTTTGTTCATTTTGTTTTGTTTTGTTTTTAGATCCCACAAATAAGTGAAATCATATGGTATTTATCTTTCTCTGCCTGGCTTATTTCAGTTAGCATAATACCCTCTAGATCCAGGTTAGACTTTTGAATGGGATGCTATGACTCAAAAGAAATGAATCTCTCAAAAATATAAGCCCAGTACAAATAAAAATAAATTGTCTTGATAATTCAACTCTGGAAAATAATATTTTAGGTATGTTAAGGTTAGTTTATAGCCTTTCTAATTTTAGAATAAACATATTTGCATAAGATAAATATTTAAATATTAAGTAAAACTATATTTGATATGATTTTTAAATTAATACATTTGAATTACCAAGATACCAAATATAGTACTAAGATATTTTTTAAAAAACTACAATACAGCAAGTCCCTCAAGAAGTTTAAAATAAACCACAGAGAAATTCTCCTGTAATTACAGGCATACTTTGTTTTATTGTGCTTCATTTTGTTGTACTTAACAAATACATTTTTATGAACTGCAGGTTTGTGGCAACCGTATGTTGAGGAAGACTACTGGCACTATTTTTCCAAAGCATCTGTTCACTTTCTGTGTGTCACATTTTGGTAATTCTCAAAATATTTGAAACTTTTTTCATTTTATTATATTTGTTACTACGATCTGATCAGTGATCTTAGAGGTTACTATTGTAATTGTATTGGAGCAAACTTAATTGACAAATGTTGTGTATGTTCTGATCGCTCCAAGGCTGTTCCCCCAAATCTCTCCCCACCTCCCCAGGCCTCCTTTTTCCCTAAGACACAAGATAACGAAATCAGTCCAATGAATAACCCAACAATGGCCTCTAAGTTTTCAAGTGAAAAGAAGGGACACAGGTTTCTAACTAAATCAAAACCTAGAAATGATTAAGCTTTACAGAAGAGGACATCTCTAAGGCCAAGACTGGTCAAAAGCTAGACCTTTTGTGCCAAACAGTGAGCCAACTTGTAAGATAAAGAAAAGCTTCCCAAAGGAAATTAGAAGTGAAACAGCCTTTTATTGCTGAAATGGAGAAAGTTTTAGTGGTCTGGATAGAAGATCAAATGATTCAGAACATATCCTTTATTAGACAAAGCCTAATCCAGAGCAAGATCATAACTCTTTTAAATTCTATGAAAACAGAGGTGAGGAAACCACAGAAGAAAAGTTGGAAGTTAGCAGTTTGCTTCATGAAGTTTAAGAAAAGAAGCCACCTCCATAACATAAACCTGCAAGGTGAAGCAGCAAGGACCAATGGAGAAGCTGCAGCAAGTTATCCAGGAGATCTAGGTAAGATAATGAAGGTGGCATCAAAGATACTGATTCCTCTGATGAATCTGGTCAAAGTAAATTGAAAACATTCTGGGAGATAGAAAAAAGATGTTAAGAGTAGGAAGGAAGACAGACACCTCCTCCCTCAAACACACTAAGGAAGCAACTACAGCAAATACAACTAATCCTGAAAATGACCTGAAGACCGCAGAACAGACCATCTACACCTGGGGAAGAAGAGACGCCCACACAGAGAAGGGTAGAGTGGCAGAGTTGGAATGAGCAGGATCCAAGTCTTTCCGCTGTTTCAGTTTACAGGTGGGAAAAAGAGGAACACATCAGGAGGGGATAGGGCCTCAGGAACTCTGCATGCCTGCTGGAAATCTGCCCAGAGAGCAAGTGTCCACACTACATTTGGTTCTGGTGACTGGCAAAACTGGAAACCAGGGACAGCTGGAACACTCTGGGAGGCTGAGACTCCATCCACTTGTGGAGGACAGGTATGCTCCACCAGTCTGTTGAGAACAAAGGAGAGGCGGCAGTCTGGAAGATTTGCCAGCAGTGGGAGCGGTGCCAAAGGGGTAAGGCTTAGACGGAACTCTCTCTGCAGAAGAAAGGTCAGGAGGACAGTACCTCCACACCTTCCCTCACCTCAACAATTCAGACACTCTTGGGAGCCCTAGGCATTCCATTCCCCTTGCTATCAACTCAGTTCTGAGATGCTTCCCTGTGCACCACCAACACACCAGCCCACTCATCCCAACAGCATCAGACATTACTGCATGGTAGGTAAAGAGGGGTTCTCTCAGCCTCTCTAACCCTGTCTCAGCCCAAAAGAGGCACCTGTAGGAATCAGCTCCAAGAGCTCCTTCCTCCCCTGGAGTGGCCAAGCTCAGTACTGAGTAGCAGACTGCCACCAGGGGACGCCCAACCATGCAGGACTCCTGCAGCCCTACCCCAGAGCTCACAAACACCCACCAACCCCTACAACCCTGAAGCCCTGCAATAGCTGCAGGGCAGTCAGAGGGTGGCCCCTCCCACAACCATCCCAGCAGGAACCTCTGCTCTGATTAAAAAGGGCTGGCTGAGGCAAACTGTGAGGCACAGCTGACTGAGACCACTACTGGCAGACAGACAGAAAGGTGGCCCTGCCCATGGTCCACTAACAGCACCTCAGGCTCCTCACACAGGAGATACAGGCACTGTACAGTAGTCCTGAGCTGCTGGGCACCATAGGGTGCCTTCTTCATAAAGTCATTACTCTCCTTATCACAAAGCATAGCAGATCCATCTAATAGGAAGGAAGAAACACAGAAACCCTGACAAAATGAGGAAGCAAAGGAATATGTTTCAAGCAAAACTACAGGATAAGACACCAGAGGGTTAAATGAGATAGAGGTCATCAATCTTCTTGATAAAGATTTCAAAGTAAAAGTCATAAAAATGCTCACTGATTTGTGGAAAACGATTTCAGGGAAGACTTCAACAAAGAGCTACAAGGACTGAAAAGGAACCACTTAGAGCTGAAGGACACAGTAATAATAGATCGGAGGAATAATAGATTGCTGCAAGTAAAGGAGACAGTCAATGAGATGGAAATAGAGAACAGAAATACAATGAAGCTGAGGAACATAAGAAAAAAAGAATCTCTAGAAATGAAATAAGGCTAAGAGAGCCATGTGACTAATTCAAATAATTGTTGAAAATTTCCCCAACCTGGGGAAGGAGACATTCAGGTCATGGAAACACAGAGCCCCTAACAAAAGGAATACCAGGAAGAAAAAACCAAGAGATATAATAATTAAGTGACAAATATTAAGGATAAGAAGAGAGTACTGAAAGCAGCAAGAGAAAAGAGATTACTTATAAAGGAAATCATGTCAGGCTCTCAACAGACTTCTCAGCAGACAGAAACTTTATAGTCCAGAAGGGAGTGGCATGAAATATTTAATGTATTGAAACAGATTGAAGAAGGCCCTTCAACCAAGAATCCCCTACCAAGAAAGATTATCATTCAAATTTGAAGCAGAAATTAAACAATTCCCAGATAAATGAAGGCTCAAGGAATTTATAACCACTGAACTAGCATTACAAGATATGTTAAAGGGACTGCTGTAGGTGGAAATGTTCCTAAACCTAAATAGTTTCACTTGTGAAAATAAACACACAGTAAAGGTTGTAGACAAATTAATTATCAAACAAGGTTGAAATTAAAACAAATGTAGTAAATGAACTATACACAGAATCTGTCAAGGGATGCACAAAAAGTGCCAATTATGACATTTAATACATAAACTGTGGAGGAGAAAGAAGGAGGAAAAAGAAGTAGATTTAGATAGTGTTTAAAATAGAGCAATCATCAACAAAATACAGACTGTTATATAGTCAGGAAGCTATCCTTGAACCTTACGATAACCACAAATCTAAAGCCTATAAAAGATACACAAAGAGTTAAAAAAGAGGAATCCAATCACAACACTAAAGAAAACCAATAAATAAGAGAAGAATATAAGAGATGAAGAACAGTGAGGAACCAGAAAACAATTAATAAAATGGCGATACTTAAGTAACAATAACTACCTGAAATTTAATGAACTGAATGCACCAATCAAAAGAATATGGCGACAGAAAAAATAAACAGGTGCCATCTTTATGCTGCTCACAAGAGACTCATTTCAGACACAAAGACATACATAGACTGAAAATGAAGATATGGAAAAAGATGTTTCGTGTAAATAATAGGGGAAAAAAGCAGGAGTAGCAGTACTTGCATCAGAAAAAATAGATATCAAATGAAAAAAGTAACAAGAGACAAAGAAGGACATTACACAATGATAAAGGGGTCAGTCCAACAAGAGGATATAACCATTCTAAATATCTATGTACCCAACATAGGAGCACCTAATATGTAAAACAAATACTAACAGATTTGAAGGGGAAAACAGATTGCAATACCTCCATTTTAGGAGACTTGACATACCATTCACATCAATAGACAGGTGGAAGAGTAAATAAATAAGGAAACAGAAGCACTGAACAATATATTAGAATAGATGGACTTAAAATATACAAAACATCCCACACAAAAACAGGATACAAATTTTTCTCAAGTGTACATGGAATATCTTACAGAATGCATCACATACTAAGCCACAAAATGAGCCTCAATAAATTCAAAAAGACTGACATTGTATCATGCAGCTTCTCATGCAACAATGGTATGAAACTAGAATAAATTACACAGAACAAAACAAAAAAATCCACAAACACATGATGGGTAAACAACATGCTTCTAAATAATCAATAAATCAATGAACAAATTAAATGGAAATCAAGGAATACAGGGAGAAAAATGAAAACAAAAATTTCACAGTTCAAAATTTGTGGGACACCAAAAAAGTGTTTCTAAAAAGGAAGTACAAAGCAATATAGGCCTGCCTCAAGAAACAAGAAAAATACCAAATAAACCATCTAAACAAACAACTAAAGAAACTAGAAAAAGTACAAATTTTGTAAGTTAGTAGGAGGGCCACAATAAAGATCAGAGCAGAAATAAATAAAACAGAGAAGAATAAAACAATAGGAAAAAAATCAAAGAAACTAAGAGACAAAGACAGTACTTTGAAAAAAATCAAAACAAATACTTAGCAAAACTTATGAAGAAAATAAAAAGATGCAAATAAAATGAAGAAGGAATAGTCACAACAGATACCAGAGAAATAAAAACAATTAGCAAATTCTATTTTAAAAAGTCAATAAATTGGAAAACCTAGAAGAAACAGACAAATTCCAAGAAAAATACAACCTTCTAAGACTGACCCAGGAAGAAACAGACAATCTGAACAGACCAATTACCAGACATGAAATTTAATTGATAATCAAAAACTACCAAAGAACAAAACCCTTGGATCAGATGGCTTCACTGCTGAATTTTATCAGACATTTAGAAAAGACCTAATACCCTTCCTGTTTAAAGTTTTCCAAAAACTAGAAGAAAGGGAATACTTCCAAACTCATTCTATGAAGCCAGCATCACTCTAATACCAAAACCAGGCAAAGACACCAGAAAAAAGAAAATTAGAAACCAATAACCCTGCGAATATAGAGGCAAAAATCGTCAACAAGTTATTAACAAACTAAATTCAAAGATACATCCAAAAGATCATCCATCATAATCAAGTGGGGTTTATTCCAGAAATATAAGGATGGTACAATATTCAAAAATCTATTAACAGCATATACCAAAAAAGAACAAAACAAAAATCACATGATTATCTCAATAGATGATGAAAAAGCATTTGACAAAATTCAACATCCATTCATGATAAAAACTCTCAACAAAATGGGAAAAAAGGCCAAGTATCTTAACATAATAAAGGCCATATATGGAAAACCCACAGCCAACATCATACTTAACAGTGAGAAGCTGAAAGCTTTTCCTTTAAGATCAGGAACAAGACAAGGATGCCCACTCTCCCACTTTTATTCAACGTAGTTCTGGAGGTCCTAGCCATGGCAATCTGACAGCACAAAGAAATAAAAGGCATCCAGATTGGTAAGGAAGAAGTCAAACTGTCACTGTTTGCAGATGACCTGTTATTGTATATAAAAAAACGTAAAGAATCCACTCCAAAACTACTAGATCTAATATCTGAATTCAGTAAAGTTGCGGGATACAAAATTAATACACAGAAATATATCATTCCTATACACTAATGATAAACTAGCAGAAAGAGAAATCAGGAAAACAATTGCATTCACAATAGCATCAAAATGAATAAAATACCTAGAAATAAACCTAACCAAGAAGGTGAAACACCTATACTCTGAAAAGTACAAGACACTCATGAGAGAAATTAAAGAAGACATCAATAAATGGAAACACAATACATATATTAATTTAAAAAGTCTTTATTGACAAAAAGTGCTAACAATTATCTGAGCTTTCAGCAAATTGTAAATCTTTTTGCTGGTGGAGGATTTCTCCTTGAAGGTGTTGGTTGCTGACTGATCAGGATGGTAGTTGCTGAAGGTTGGATTAGCAATTGCTTAACATAGGATGACACTGAAATTTGCTGCATTGATTGACTCTCCCTTTCAGGAACGATTTCTTGGTAGCATAAAATACAATTGATAGCATTTACCCACAGAAGAACGTCTTTCAGAATTGGAATCTATCCTTTCAAACCCTGCTGCTGTTTTAGCAACTAAGTTTATGTACCCTTCTAAATCCTTTGTTGTCATTTCAACAATGTTCACAGCATCTTCATCAGCAGTAGAGTCTATTTCAAGAAAACACTTTCTTTGCTCATGTATAAGAAGCAACTATTTACCTGTTAAATAGGTTTATCATGAGATTATGGCAGTTCAGTCACATCTTCAGGCTCTACCTCTGATTCTAGTTCTCTTGCTCTTTCTACCATATCTGAGTTACTTCCTCCACTGAAGTCTTGAATCCCTCAAAGTCATCTATGAGGACTGGAATACTGTTCTTCCGAATTCCTGTGAGTGCTGATATTTTGACCTCCTGTGAATCACAAATGTTCTTAATGGCATCTAGAATGGTGAATCCTTTCCAGAAGGTTTTCTTTTCTTTAATTTGTGTTAAAATTTTTTTAATTGAAATATCATTTATATATAATCTTATATTGGTTTCAAATATACTACACAGTGCTTCAACAGTCCCCCATATTAATAAATCCTCACCCCCTCTAATGCAGTTACTATCTGTCAGCATATGAAGATGCATTGTAGGTGCACAATAAATTTTAATTTATTGACTGGATGAATGAATGACAGTGGGAATTAATATCTCAAGCAGGATTTTATAAATTAAACAAAACAGTATGGTCCTGAATAAACTGGAAAGACAAAAGAGTAAGAGACATAGCTGATGTTTCCCAAGTTTTCTTTTAAGATGGATGCCATTCATTGAGAAGTGTGTGAATGAAATTGCCCATACTGAGCATATTATGAGCAATAAAGAGCCCTGTGAGATCATTACAGAAAGCAAACACTGAAGGGGACCAATGATTAACTATAAGAGAATTAGAAACTAATTTTGAGTAAACAATGAGAGAAAATATATTTAATGAAGCTACAATTGTTTAAAAAGTAAGTTGTGTCGAATTACAGACTGGAGAGGAATCAATGGACATGGCTATCAGTTGATTTTAGTGAGACCAAGTTCTTCCAAGTGGTGAAAGTGGTTATTAGAGAATAGTGGGTAGAAGATAAAATTAGCAATGACAGAAATCCACATATTCTAGAAACTACAGAACTCTGCGGGGCTGGAGGTGGTATCAACCAATCTTTTACTTTTTGTAGATAGTAGAGCATGTGCAACTGGGGAATTCTTAGTAGTTGTGTCTGAACAAACTCCAAATCAGAAGAACTTTCACATTTAGAGAAAAGCATAAATAATATCCCAAGTGATAAACTTTAACAGTGTTTGAGTCTATGTTTTGCCTGAGACCCAGCTATGTTTCTGAATGCCCTGCTCTGAGGTTGTTCACTACCTCTTGCAATTATATGTATCTTTCTAAAAACACTTTTTTTTTAACTAAGATATTTCTCTTTGGGATTCTATCACTTTCAAAATAAAGGACTCTGATGAATAAACTTACTGTTGGAAAGCACTTGTACTTAGTTCAATTTCTCAATACCAGCTACAAAGTCCCTGAAAATTGATCAAACAACCCCTGTTCAAAAATACCCAGTAAAAGGAAGCTTAGCTACTTTCCTGAGGCATCTTATCAAATTGATGAAGAACTGACTGCTAAGAAAACAAACAAAAAGAAACAAACTGCCAACACTTTGTATTTAGTAAAAACGTATCTGATTACTTTTTCTACTCTTAGGTCTAAGAATCTCAGAATGATAGACAATTTATATGAAATAACCATTAAGCATCATACATTGTTCTAAATATATCATGGCAATTGTTCCTTTAAGATTTAGTTATTTTTATGATATGCATATTATCATCATTTCCACTAAAACATGAGGGACAGAGGAGTTACATAACTGGCCTAAGTTCTCCCAACTGATCATTTGAGGAATGAATACCTGAACATTTGAAAATGTGACCAGAGTTCATTGTTAATTATTCTAAGTGCTACTCATGCAAATGGTATCATCTATTAAAATATTTTAAGAAAATCAAATTCCTTGTGGTCTAGTATTCTCTTAGCTGAAATAGACACAATATGAAAATTGTGGAATACTCAACAAAGAGAATAGGGTAAATAATTTCTCACTTGCTTCCCAGTTAGAATTGAAGTCTTTGCAACTAAAAAGTTCTTTAAATAAACTTAGACAAGTAAAGCTGTCCAGCAAATTTGTTCAATTGAAAGTGATTTTTCTTAGTATAGCAGTCCTGAATAAACATTTACCTGCTGTCTCTTACCAAACTTACTACACCACCTACTCCCATCACTGTCTAATCACCTCCCTGAGGGTCTCCTTCAAAGAGCACACTTTCAATTCTATAACATAAGTGAACATCCATTATCATATATATCACATACTATCCTATTTCTTAGTGTACATTCTGACAGTATTTGTAGATAGGGAGCAATCTACTGGATAATTTAGAACAAATGAGAAAAATTTAGAAAGATCAGCTGCATATCTTTAAATGGATTTTAGTGAAGACTGATATATAGATCAAGTAATCCAAACAGGCTAGGCAAGGAGATGAATTAAATGAGAAAAATCAATAATGTCAAATGTTCTTACTCTAAAAGAATCAGCAGAGAAGTGATTGATCTAGAGCTTGAAGTAATTACAATGTCATTCCTTACCAATAGGAATGCAAGCTTAATAATGGAGAGAATCCTGGAGAAGTCCTGTCCTGAAGTTAGGAAATAATGACTAGAACACAATAGTATTAAATTAGCAGCTTATTTTCAATAAATTACTTTCATTTTCCTTCCAAGTAGAAAAAAGGCTATAATCTATATTCAGTTTAGTTTTTTATCCTAGATCAGAAGTAAATCCATTTTTCTGAAATGACATTTAGTAATGACTAAATGTAAGAGAAATACTAACACAGAAAAAATGAGGAACAGCATTAAGATTCTAGAAACACCACTGTTAATTGTTGCTTCAGACAAATTTTGGAACAGCTTAGGATGTTGATTATCTAAACTGAATTGAGATATTGTTAATTCAGGTGTTTTTTCAATTTTTTTGAGGATAGAATATGAATTATTATTGTGGAGTTATATGGAAGATTGATTCATTTACATCCAATTCTGGGCACAATAAAAATTTCTATATATTTTTAATTTTTGCATTTAATAAATTTTCACCATGGATTGCAAAAGGCTTTTAACACTTTCCAAAAAATACTGTTTTGCCCTATGTTTTCCTTCTTATAAGTTGGAACAACTATTAGGACAATTGAGAATGGTACAGTCACAGTTGACATTCACTGAGGAGTTTGTGCGATTGTAGACTAGAAGCTTCATGTGTACTTTACATGATTTATGGGTCCTTCCATACAACCATGACCTTACAATACATCAATAGACATCAAAAACACATAAAAGTATATTTCCAAAGTGCTTCTAAAGGAAACTCTTTATTGAGTTGGCTGTCTTGCCAATGGGTTTCAGTCCCAGACAAGTTCACTATGGATTCAATGTGACCAGAAAATGACAGTAAAACGTTCTTGGGGTTAAAGGGTTATACCCAACTTTATTTCCATGGTGGCAGGTCAATCACTAAAATGCCATTCACTCAGAGCAAGTCTACATGCAGCAAGCTGGTCTCTGCTTCTGGGCCTCTCTGCCCACACAGCTGTCCTCTGGGCCTTTCTGCCTGCACAGTAATCCTCTGGGCCTCTCTACCCACACAGGCATTCCGCACAGCTGTCCTCTGGGCCTCTCTGCCTGCACAGTCATCCCACACAGCCATCCTCTGGGCCTCTGTCCTCGGCACTGCCATCACTCCAGCTTCTGCTCTGCCATCCTGCAGCCTTACAGCTGTTCCACCATGTCGCCCAGACTGCTGGGTGAAGTTCTGTTAATAATGATATACTGCCCACACCTGTATAGTGAGCTAGCCAACCAGGGCCAGGTGAGAATCCTGGCCACAGGAACTTTCATTTTGTCCACAGTTGGTATCAGTTATCCCACTTGCAGAGAAATATTCATGTTTCTCTGGACATTTGTGGGGAAGTTAGGGTTTCTATGGCCAGAATCCTCACTGAACTTAAATCAGCTGATGATGTAACTGGCCTGTTGTTAGGCTACCACTTCAACACCTTTAGGCAATAAGCTATTATTGTGCTATATAGAGGGCTTAGCACAGTGCTCTGGGCAGAGGCAGAGACAATAGTGGTCTACCAACCGCTGGGAGAACAAGCCAGGTAATAAACCATTTCACCCCAAAGAATGTTTGCTGCCATTTTATTTGGTCACACTGAATCCATAGTGAACTTACCTGGGGCTTAAACCCATTGGCAAAACAATTGGTGAAGTTGGCAGAATTCATTGTTGACCAAGGAAAAAGACCTGCTGCCCTTATGGGAGGGGTGCTTTAGCGGGCTGCCCCTGTGAATGGGGAGACAGTGGACTGTTCCCCAGTGGGTATGTGGTCTGAGATGGCTTGCCTCCTAGAGGACTGGACCCCACCCCAGGACTGGAGGCAAGCAGAGGTGACACCTAAGGCTGTAGGGGTGGCCCCTGGTACAGTAAGTAGGTCTTTTGAGAGACAGAGTGACCGTGAGGCAGCAGGGACTATGGGTTGGCTGCTACTCACAGCATTAAAAAAGTCTACAGAAGAGAAGGACATGCTTTTGAAAAATACCCAAGAAATGGCAGCAGGAGAACACAAGCTGCAAACTTCTGTGGATTCCCTGAAGAAGGAAATGGCACTGATGTGAGAGAAAGCAGCAAGAGAATGCCGGCAGCAAGGTGCCATTGAAGAGGTAAGATTCCTTACAGATGAGAAGGCAGCACTGCCAGGTCTCTGAAGGAGGAAAAGGCCATCAAGGAAAAAGATGGATTCCTGAGGGAAGCCCAGGCAGAGGTGGCAAGAAAACTCCAGCTGTGAAGCATTGAGGTGAAGATGAGAGAGCTGCTGAAGACTGAGCTAGCATTGCTGCGAAGCACGGTACAAAAGGTAAAGTTGTAGCAGAAGAGGCACTTGGGGCAGGGGAAAGAAAGATGCCATCAGCCCCAGAAATGGAGAAGCTGGGGAAGAATGAAGGGGTGGTGCTGGAGGGACTGACCCATCCTGTATTGAAAGCACCCCCAGTGGTTGTAAAGAAAATAAAGACCCAGCAGCTGAAAGTTACCCAAGGAAAAGAGCAGCACCCTCCCCAGGTCATGGAGCACTCTATGAGCTGGTGGATTTGTGCTCCCAGTTTAGGCAGAGGCCCTCGGAGTCAGTATCAGCTTGGCTTCTGCATCTGTGGAACTTAGGTGTGGATGGAATTGTTCTGTCAGGACCAGAGATGGGAAAGTTGGCTTCCCTGACAGTGTAGCACACCTTGAGGCAGCAATTAAAAAAATGCACATCATACCACAGGGAGTCACTCCCTGCTGTATTGGCTTATGACTGCACTTCGTGCTGGGTGGCCCAGTCTGGGTGATATACCATCCTCTCCTGTTAGATGGCAGATGTATGCTGAGCTCCAATAGGTGTTGAGAGCTAGGCATAAGAAATGCCATCTATAGTCCAGAGAATTATGGCCCAGATGAAAAGATATTCACTACTGGGATGAGAAATATTGTGCTTCAAATGGCTTCCACATCCCTCTTTGGGTCTCTAGTGGCCATTCTTTCCCCTCACAGGGCACCCCATAAGCGAGGTGACACGTACAGTAGCAGACTTAGGAGTGGCTGAAGCAATGAGAACACAGAAAGAAATAAGGTCTGCTACTCACAAGAAGAATTTAAAGGGACCCCATGAAGGTTACGAGGACCCAGATGTGGGTTGATTTAATAATGGGCAGAAGCAGATGGAAGAAAATTAGATGGGAAGTCAAATAGGATCTTACTAGAGCTATGGCAACAACTGAAATCAGAGCAGCAGTTCCAGCCATTAAGACCAAAAAGGCAGAGGTCAGAGACAGAACCACAAGTCCAACCTGTTTGTTTGCAAGACTTCCTGCTACAGAGTGAGCCAACCTCACTTGAGTCGACACAGAAAAATGACTGGGGAGCAGTTTGACTGAGGGGAAGGTCGAGGTATCTGCCCTGAGGGACTGGGGGGGGACCAGAGGCCACATGGTGAAATAGCTATCCATTGGTCCCCAGTGAACATACAATGTGTCCTGGCTCAGGTGGACACAGGAACTGAATGTTCACTGATTCATGGTAACTCTGAGAGGTTTTCTGGGACCCCCACTAACATAGATGGATACAGAGGTAAGGCTATCAGAGTGAAACAAGCTCAAGTCACTTTGGGAATAGGGCATCTACCCCCAAAAAGAGTATACTGTGTATATATCTCCTATCCTTGAGTATATTTTGGAGATTGATATCCTGCAGGGTCTATGGTTGCAGACCACTGCAGGTGAGTTCTGACTGAGAGTACATGTGGTGAAGGCAGTTAGAGGACATGCTAGGCACCTGCCCACAGCTTTGTCTGTGCCTCGGCAGGTGACTAATATCAAACAATACAAACTGCCTGGACGCCATAAAGAGACTAGAGAAACTCTCCAGGGGATAGAAAAGTGGGTATTATAAAGCCCACCTATAGTCCTTTCAATTCCTCAGTGTGGCCAATAAAAAAGCCAGTTGGCTCCTGGCATATGACTGTGGATTACAGAAAATTGAATCAAGTCGTACACCCTATGAATGCTGCTGTTCCCTCTATTGCTGGTCTGATGGATACCCTCAGCCATGAACTAGGAACATACCATTATGTGGTAGATTTAGCTAATGACTTCTTCTCCACTGACATTGAGCATAAAAGTCAGGAACAGTTTGTCTTCATGTGGGAAGGACGGCAATGGACTTTCACCATCCTTCCATAGGGATGCCTCCACAGCCCCACCATCTGTCACGGACTTGTATCCCAGGACTTGGCTACATGGAAGAAACCACCAACAGTGCAGCTGTACCATTATATTGATGATGTCATGCTCATGTCCAATTCTCCTTCAGATCTAGAAGGTGCAACACCTAGAATGCTGCAACATCTACAGGAGAAAGGATGGGCTGTGAACAGTACTGAGGTTCAGGGTCCTGGTTTGTCTGTCAAATTCTTGGGGGTTGTCTGGTCGGGTAAGACCAAGTTTATACCAGAAGCAGTTACAGATAAAGTCCAGGCCTTTCCTACCCCTACAATTATATTCATTGCTACAGGAGTTTTTGGGTCTTCAGGGCTACTGGAGAGTGTTTATCCCACACTTGGCACAAATTATGAAGCCCTTATACCTGTACAAAAGGGCGTCAGGTGGGACTGGGATAAGACATGTGCATCTCCCTTTACTACAGCAAAATGGGCAGTCAAGGCTGTGCAGGCCTTGAGTGTGAGAGACACATCAAGGCCCTGTGAGCTGGATGTTCATGTGACTGAAGATGGTTATGGTTGAGGTCTCTCGCAGTGGCTTGAATGAACTTTCCAACCTATTGTATTCTGGTCACAACTCTGGAAAGGGGCTGAGGTACCATACACTTTGATAGAAAAACAACTGGCTGCCATGTATCACACCTTGCTGGCTACAGAACCCATCATTGGAACAGCCCCGATAAAGGTAATAACCACCTACCCCATTTTGGGGTGGGTGTGAGACTGGACCCAATAGCCAAGAAATGGTGTGGCACAAACACCCACACTGGCCAAGTTGATGCTTACCTACAGCAGCATAGTGCCCTCTCTAGTAGCCCCTTGAGTGAAGAATTCCAACTTATTGGGGCCGGTGACATATACTAGTGAAAAGCAGGAAGAACTTGCTTTTGAACCATTAGTAGCAGAGTCCCTATTAGGACGGAAGAGCCCCTATACCCAAGGATGCATGGTACACAGAAGGCTCCAGCCATGGGCAGCCCCCAAAATGTAGGGCCATAGCTTTCCATCCTAAGACTGAGACAATATGGATGGAAGATGGTGAGGGGAAGAGCAGCCAATGGGCAGAGTTGAGGGCCATGCCAACTGGCTGGTTGGTCACCGACCCCTTTGGGGGCAAGAATTGTGGCAAGACTTATGGGCCTGTGGTCAGACTAAAATAATTACAGTGTACCATGTGACAGGTCATTTGCCACTGGCATCCCCAGGAAATGAAGCAGATAAATTGGCCCAGATACATTGGTTAGAAGGAAAGCCTGCCTTTGATGTAGACCAATGGTTACATCAGTGTTTGTTGTATCCAGGGCAAAAGACAATGTGGGCTGTAGCCTGTCATTGGAGCTTGCCTCTGACCTTTGAAGAAGTTAGTAGAGTCCAGCAGGAGTGTGTCGTGTGTTCAACTTACACTGAGTTCCACAGCAACATGCAACAATAGCTAAGAGGCCTATACCCCTCGTCAGGTGGCAGATAGACTATATTTGGCCTCTACCTGTGTCAGAAGATATCGGTATGCTATGACTTGTGTGGACAGAGCTTCTGGACTTCTGGTTGCTTTTCTTACCCCTTGTGCAGACCAGCAGATGACCAAAATAGGACTGGAGCACCTCTTTGCCACCTTTGGCCGACCACAGGTAATTGAGAGTGGTCAGGGCACCCATTTTACTTGACATACACTGCAAGAATGGGTGCAAGAGCTGGGAATCAAGTGGAAATTTCATGTGTCATACAATCCTACCGCAGCAGGCATGATAGAGAGGCAAATGGCTTGTTAAAATCCAGACTAAAGTTAGATACCAATAGTCTGTGGGGATGGTCAGTCTGCTTATGGACCGTTCCATAGCGTTTGAACGAAATACCCCAAAAGGGAGCCCTGAGTCCCATAGACATGTTAACACATATGGCTGCCTCCCCTATAAAACTGCAAGTACAAACCAAGGGAGAATCACTGAAGCTGAGTTTCGGCCACCAGAATAATATCTTGCTGCCAGCACCAACTTCACTGAACCCCGGAGACTCCATTGACTGGACGTGGCCTTGGACCTTTCAACACATGGACCAATGATGGCTGGCTCTCCTGGCGCCTTGGGGACAAGGCTGCCTGGAAGCTGACCTCCTGTGTAACCCTGAAATAACAGTAGAGTGGCTCCCAAAGGTCACAGTAGTATATCCTGAATGGCCAGAAGGTAGGAGCATCTTACCAGGAAGTTTAGTTTTATCATTATGGCAGTGCATGCACCTCCAGTAGCACTATATATAGACCCTTCAGTAACCCTCATGGGAAAAGTAATAAAAGTATGGTATACTAGACTTGAAGGGACCCCCCTTGCTGCTACAGTCCTATCACAGGACCACTCTCTTGCATGCATCCTACCCGATGGACAAGATTTGCCTATGTTGGTGTCATTTAAAACATGTGTCTTATCGCCCCTGAGGTCTTTGTGGATTGGGAACTTCCTCTGGCTTAAGGATTATTATAATTTTTGTTACCTGTATCAAAATCTTGTTGTATCTTAACTTTTGTTATTATCTGTAAGTTGTTGTTATCCTCTGTTGCTGTTGTGGAATTTGGTTACAGTGCTCAGCTTTCTTGCACAGGGACCATTGCAGAGGATTGAAAGCATGTAGACTGTAAGGTGAGAATCCTGGAGGGGTGGAGTGTGGGGAAGTTGGGGTTCCTATGGCCAGGATCCTCACTGAACTTAAACCACCTAATGACATAACTGGCCTTTTGCTAGGCTACCGCTTCCACACCTTTAGGCAAAAAGCTATTATTGCACTATATAGGGAGCTTGGCCCAGTGCTCTGGGTG
Source organism: Phataginus tricuspis (assembly GCA_029783875.1). Classification (NCBI taxonomy): domain Eukaryota; kingdom Metazoa; phylum Chordata; class Mammalia; order Pholidota; family Manidae; genus Phataginus; species Phataginus tricuspis. The sequence continues at coordinate 42,122,936 of JAQQAC010019963.1, forward strand.
AAGGCAGAGATGCTAGTGCTCGACTACCGCTGGGAGTAAAAGCCCAGTAATAAACCCTTTGACCCCAAAGAACGTTTTGCTGTCATTTTCTTTGGTCACAGTGAATCCATTGAGAACTTGCCCTAGGGCTGAAACCCACTGACAAGACAACATTTGTCACAAAACTGTACTTAGGAAAACACAATGTAGAACATTCATAAGAGATCTTCTTCTGAGTGGTATCATAACCAAGGAAGGACTCTAAGTAGATAATTGCTTGAAGATATCAGACAATGTGCTATCATCACTAAATAATCAGAAGGAAGGTTGGTAGAACAAAACTTCCCTTATTGAGACTGTTTTACTGACCACAAGATATTGTGTATAGTTATGATTGCCACACAACAAAATACTCTGAGAGCAGAGCGTCTGGTTGAGAGAATTAAAAAACTGTATGTTTTAAATAAAGAAAGCAAGCTAATGGTGATACTATCAAAGTTTAGAAATAATGGGCAAAGTGCAAGATGAACACAGACTTTGAAAGCATATGATGGAATATGAAGATAAAAATAAACATTTAATTCTATTAATGAAGATACATAAAATAAAATACTATACAGGCAGTTTGGGCTGATGGGAGTACTGTTTTGATAAAGTATCACAATACCTTGAAGGGCAGGACTTAAAATAAATGAATGCTTAGCATCAATTCATGCACTGAACAAGTACAAGAAATAATTCATTAGTAATTGCAATAAAACATAAAGAATGACTTTGTAAGGGACATCTTAATGAGATTTAGTCTAGTTTCAGAAGTCAAGGAAGACCTCAAAAACATGTTTGACACCTGCAGAATAAACAGTGATTTGTGGAGTGGTAAAAAGATTATAGAAGAAACAAGAAAGTATAGACTGCAGATAAATAATAAGCTGTCTAGAGCATTAAGAATGCTTGAGGGCTATCACTCATAATTTGAAACTTATAGATGACAATTATGACCTCTTTAAATTGCTAGAGTAGTACTAGAAAATTGGGTTTAACTGGCCATATTTCTGCTACATTAAAGCTCTTGAGTTTTTATATATTTGAATAAAAAGTGGGAACTTTATAAAGTTTTATTATAATATTACCATCTACATAATTTCTGAATACCAATGGTACTGGAAAGTAATTTTTCACTAAAAGTTGTGGTTTTCTTTTAGTAATAATATTGTAGAGTTTATTTCTGAAGGTTTCATAGAACCCAAGAAATTTGAAGAAATTACATTTTCTAATTTCTGTTGAAGGAGATGGCAGAAGGAGGCATTTTCAAATATATTAGATTTCCTGTGTTATAAAAATAAATAGCTCAATATTTCATTAATTATAAAATTTTTAAAGTTTTAACTGTACTGTGTAATATCTTTGCTGCAGGATGTGATTCTATTTAGATTCTTTCATTATATTCCATTCATTTTAGAAAAAAATCTAAGTACTTTATGACATTTGAGATTTGGACACTTTAAGAAAGTGGGTTTTTCTCATATTTTCAGGGTTTATGGGTCAACAACATTTTCCTTGTTGTTTGAAAAGAATCTTTGGTGTAATAACCATTTTATGGAGAAGGCTATGTAGGTATGTTGATGAAGGAAAATAAGAGAATGAAGTATAGAGATCTTAAATTGACAGTTTCCTGGCCAGTGGTGAATAAATAGACTACAAAATTCAAACAGGCAAACTTTAATTGTATGGAGTAACTTCTGTGACAATGCAGACGGAAACTTAATATAGAAAAAATTTAACTCAATATTCTGAATATGATTACAAAAATCTTAACACTGATAATGCACAGGTAAAATGCACTATGTTCTTTTAGACACTGCTTTTAAATATTCAAGAATGTGTTTTTGAAGTGTACAAAGTTTGGACCAAAAAGTAAGTATGGAATTTGAAGAGGGGAACGTTTTCCAAATAATAACTTGCAAATTGATCTTTGTTAAATGTTGACCATGTCAATGAAATGCCAAGAAGCAATGAAGTATACTGGATAACAGTACAGATTTTACAACCATAATGCCTAGATACTATCCCAGCCTTTATCACTGTGATGTCATCTTGATCGAGATATCCAATCTTTATATGCCTTTATTTTTTAATCTGTAAAATGGAGCTAAACAATATTTACCTCAAAAGGTTTCGAAGTTCACTGAGTTAATATATACAAAGTGTTTAAAATAGTATCTGACCTAGAATATGTTCAATGACCAATTTCAATTAATTCTGTTATTAAGATCTAGGAGAGTTGATGCATAAAATGAATATAAAATATGTAATATATAAATTCTGGATAGCATTAGTACATGAACAATACAGTTTGTACTTTAAAAACATCAGCTTCTCTTGGATCTGGAGCCTACCAGTTTTCACACTAGAACTACACTGTCAGTCTTCCTGATCCTCAGGCCTTTGGACTCTGATTGGAACTACACCATCAGCTCTGCCGGGTTCAAGCTTGCTAATTGTAGAGATCTTGGACTTCTCTGCCTCCATAATCACATGAACCAATATCTTACTGTTTCTGTTACTCTGGAGAATCCTAATACAGCAGTCTAAGGGAAAAGACTCATTAAAAATAAGAGGATGAAATCCACCTTTTGAAAGTAAAAAACTTCTCTCCCCACCTTTTCCTTACACCATTTACTTTATAGAGACCTTGAAAATTCTTTCTCTCTTTAAAATGTATGTAAATCTTTTTAAAAAGTAAATAAGCCTCTTGCTAGCTTAATGCCCAGGACAGTCTTTCTCAAGGACCTGGAGACCCTCTCTCTGAAATGTAATCATCAAGGAAAATCTCTCTCTCATCTCAAAGTTTGTGGAATGGGAGGAACCTAACTTCCATGGGTATATCCCTTCAAGTTGCTAAACTATCTCCAGTCATAAAGATATGGGAGGTTTATTTTTCCCTTGGATAAAGTCAATTAACAAACACAGATGGCTCAATTACCAAATTAATCGATAATAAAGTACATGACAAATGATGCTGTCAAGTCCTGTTACTTGAGGACTAGTTATTATCTATCTTGAGAACATGTACGTAATGGGGTATATCTGTCTGGGTATATAAAAGGGTAAGTCTCCAAATGGATTGCTTGTGATGTGCCTCACATTCTGGTTGAATGTTTATTCTATAACAAACCATTTTCTTTATATTATACCTTTATGAAGCATTTGCCCAAGTTGGCAAGATGTTTTGCTTTTAATTATATTTCCCTAAAAGTAACACGGTTTCAGGGCTAGTAGAAAGACACATCCAAATGGAATGAAATGGCTTTGTTTGATCTGGATACATTTGATTATACTGCCAGTGACAGAAAAGGAAAAAAGACTTAAATATTAGGAGAATGAGCATTTGAAGTATAACAAAACAAGAGACTGGGATATAGTTCAAAAGGATTATCAATCAGAAAGGAAGAATGATAACTGTTCTTGTTGAAAGATTGCTTTAATGGTACAGTTTTCTGAATCTGCCTCTCTTGAAATGGGATACAGATTTTATAGCCTGCTGGGGTCTTTAAAGATTGCTTTCTTTTGTATAATGGCATTTCAAACAACAAAATCTATTAGGGAACATGTATTAAGGAAAAGTCTTCAGAAAAACTGAAAACAGATTAGGTGAAGACATTTAATAATAGTTTAGTTCAATAACAGGACATTATTGGTGAAAAATCTGGTTGCTAACATAGTGCTATGAACATATTTCATGCTAAAATCTTTCACCTGCAATCAAAATATGCCTTGGCATCTCCATTCCAAGATAAAATGGTAAAGTATGAGTGTGGAAATGTAGGTAGGAAATTTCAATTAACTACTGTAACACTAAGGCAACATATTTTCACAGTCAAAGTAAGAAAGACATCTAACAGAATAAGAGTAGTTGAGGAGCAGTAAATAAAGGTTATACATATGTTGAATTTCCTCAAAATGACAACATGCCCAACTAAATTTTAGTGAATAAAAATATTGGTTAATCTGGTTAATTCCATTAAATCTCCCAAGAACCTGCAGGAAAGTAAAATTTCTTATTTTATAAACTAGTAAACTGTATTTTACTTCTATCTGCATAGGAAGCAATACATACTTTCACATTTGAACTTGATCTTGATTAAGACATTATAACTTTTTTGTGAAAGCAAAATATTTTAAGAGCTCATTATTAGTAGTCAATTAAGTAAATATGCATATAACCTAAATACTATATATGAAAATTACCTATTTCTCAGTTAAACAAGGAAAAGAAAAAGTAATGTTTCCTAGAACCATGAAAATGAAATTAAGTTCTCAGCAATGTCATATGTAAATCCAAGGGAATCAGCAATCTAGGCTTCAAATATTCACAAGCTAGACAACTGATATTTACATATTTTGCACTAGAGGAAATACAGGACAGTCTGCAAATAATTGTGAGAATACAGCGAGGAGATGATATAAAAACAGAAAAAAAGAGGATACCGGTATACTCAGTCTTCGAAAAAGAAGAAAGACATTTGGTATCTATAGTTTTGATTGGGATCTATATTTAGATCACCAGGAGAATCCCACTCTGCACTGTGAAACACGCTACATTTTTTCCAAGATACTTCCACCCAAATAGACCTTGAATTTACAAAAATATCACACCATCAGAACAGTTTTGGCTGTGGGCTTGCCTAAGAGGAGAAAATGGGGATTCTCTTAACTGGTAATTTTAAGTTAGAATATAGAACGTGACAAGAAATTAGTGGTGATCTGAGTAGGAAAGAGATTTCAGAGATTCTATAAAGTGTTCAGATGCATAAAAAGGATTAAGTATTTCCAAATCAGAGTGGTTAAATAAGTAGACCCAAATCATTATGTATCATATATACATAGTGTTACATGGCATTCTCATAAAAAAAATGAAAAAAATGTTGAATTTCCTTTGTTTTTTTCAGATTGCTATTTTTATTTCTAATTTATTAAACTGTCAATTTTATGTTTTTCTCATAGCTTAATCCAAAGTTTCCAAAAGGGAATATTTATGTTGGTAGTGGTAGATTTTGTATGGCCTGTGTGCTAGTTATTATTTTTGCCCTTTAAGCAAGGCCTGAGAATCATATTTTTCTGAGTTAAACCCAAATTATTTTGTTAGTTGGAGAGGTGCACTCTCTCTGAATACTCTTTCAGCCTCCCATTCAAAAAAGAAATACAAGATAGCATACTGTCCTCTTACCTTGCTTTGAGGACTGCTTTAGAGTCCACGATTGAAGATAACATGAATTTATACTAATTAATGCTGAACTTAAATTACATATTATAGCATGCTGTCAGCAAAAACCTAAAATTGTGTTTTCTTCATTGTACTTTTCTCATGGACTTCAACATTTTTAACCAAACTTACTATTATAAAATGGAAGAAAACTGTGGATTTACTTATGCTGTGGATTGACCCGAGGTTTTAGTTAGCCTCCCAACAGCGGCCACCTGTCTTTCTTCAAACTGGGAGGTTCCCACTACTTTCTCTCCTTGAAATAATCCTAATTCACGCAGGTGTAAAACTTGGGGCTGCCTGTGCACAGTTCCTGCCATATGCCAAGACCCCCTGAAGACACTTACCTTTAGATGGGGTCAGCCACAAACCCAAATGTCTTACCGTGAAATGTCTCACACCGTAGTTTTCCACCAAGAAGGACAAGACGAACTCGAAGAGGCCAGAACGCGAGGTAAAGAGAGCCCCACCCCGGAAAGCCTACCTGAGAGCTCAGCGCGCCGAGGAGGCGAAACAAACGGCTCTGAGGTGGACTTTGCCCGCCGCCAGCAGCCGGCAGAGAATCTTCAGCAGCCGTCTTCACATCCCATCTTGTTGCCCAAACTAGCGAATATCAAAACTGAAATTCTTTAGTAACGACTTTTACGTCCTTAAATCAGGGCGAAACCATCTTAGAAGAGGAGCACAGCGCCCAGCCAGCAGTGGGAACGGCGCGAAGCATTCTGGGCGAGTTTTACAAAGCGCGGGAGCGGCGACGCCCAGGAGGCCCGGACAGCCGTGCAGGCGCACAGGTGCTGTTTTCTAAGGTAAGGTAAACTAGCTAGAGCTGACTTGGGTGATTGTGATTGCAGTAAATTAGGTTTCCTTGACAGGTGTTTCACATAATGCCGACTGACTTAGGTTTATAGTTGAGAGGTGAGTCAGGCCACTGGGATGCGACCTGTGTTCTGTCGGTCCTGATGAACGAATTAATTTCATCAAATCAGATACTGACTGATTCTATTTTAAATTTAGCATAAGTCAAAGTGAAGAGGAAACTATAGATTCATCAATGTACATCAAAATAATGGTTTTAAATCAGATTTTATCAGATTTTCACAAGTATTTAACTTTGTATTCCAGATATTTATTTGAAGAGAGGTTACAAAATATATTTTTTTAACAATCAAAACTATTACCAAGTAATAATTTTTTTGTATTATTCTGTAACCCTTTCTCAAACTTTCAATTTACAATTTTCAGTACATTATGGAAGATTAAATGTTGGGAACTGAAAGAAACATATTTTTCTATCTCTGGACTAAAATCAATGCTGAAAACACACAGAAATAATATAACTTGCTACTGAAAGATAAACCTATGAACTAGTTTGAATAGCAGCATATAAAAACTAATACCTTATTCATGAATCCTCATTTTAAAACCCTAGCTTTACTCTGCCCACCAAACTAAAACTTATCATGATGAACTATATATTCCCAGCCAGATTTCCACTTGCAAGATCCTTTTAAAGTCACCTTGCCTAGGTCTGAAAATTGCATAAATGTTCTATCCAGATTTCTCTTTTATGCCAATGCTAAAGTCCTGTTAATGTGACATTCTCCCTTACTGCAATAAGTCTATTGAATTTAAATTTGCTTAATCAATATGTATGTTTGTGACTTTAGGGAAGTGGACATTTGATAAAAACTTTAAATGGCTTTACTTAAGCTAACTCTCCCACAAAGTGTAAATTCTCAAATATATATACATATATTTTAATATACATATATGTGTATATGTATGCATACATATACATATATTTTTTAAAAAACCACCTGAAACCTCCTCAGTTTCTGAAAGAGTTGAACACTCAGAGAGAATGATAATGGGTGTTTCCCATTGCTATGACTTCTAGAATGAAGTTCACACCACATAGGGCTGTAAAACTGATATAGATGCTGTTTTGCCAATGTGTTTCAGCCCTGGGCAAGTTCACTATGGATTCAATGAGACTAAAAAATGACAGTAGAACGTTCTTGGGGTGAAAGGGTTATAGCTAACTTTATTCCAGTAGGTCAATCACTGGAATCCTGTCCACTCAGAGCAAGTCCGCATGCAACAATCCAGTCTCTGCCTCTGGGACTTTCTGCCCCTGCAGCCGTCTCAGTGTCTCTGTCCTCAGCGCTGCCATACTCCAGTCTCTGCTTTTCTGCAGCCTTGCAGCCCTGCAGCCATGTCACCATATCGTCCAGAGCACCAGGCAGAGCTCTTTATATAGAGTCAATAGCAAGGTATTGCCCACACATGTGTAGTGAGCTAGCCTACCAGGACCAGGTGAGAATCCTGGCCATAGGAATCTTCACTTTATCCGCAGATGCTCTTATCTTACAGACTTGATGAACCAAAAGGAAATTTACAACACATTAAAAATGTGGGAAGGAATCTCGAAAAGGACACTTCAGTAAGAGGAAGCACCAAATTCTGTGTATAATATCTTCCTAAATACCTGGCTAATCTCTGAATTATGAATATTCAGGATAGATAACAAACATCTCCAAGTCTCTAGACTGAACTGAAAATTCAGTTGCTTTCTACAACAGTGTTCACAGAGTTTGCAGTTTGGGCAAGTAACCTGCCTGGTAAAACAATATCAAAAATGAATATTTCTTTAGAGAAACAACACAATTCAGATTCTCTTCTATGTAGTTCATAATTCCAGATACAAACCAAAATTATTCTCCATAAGAAGAAGAAAAGCATTACTCATAATGAAGTGACAATTAATGGAAATTGACCTTGAAATGACCCAGAATTTGGAATCAGCAAAGATTTGAAACTTATCATAACAATACTCAAGGACAGAACATATTGTTATAATAAATGAAACTGTAGGAATTTCCATGAATAGAAAGTACAAAAAAAAGAAACAAAACAAAATATAGTGAGGAAACAAAGGAAAAAATTAGAACAAAAGATCAGTGGGAAAAATGATTTAAAATATGAAATCTTATGGACACATGGAACAATATCAAGTTCTATCATACATGTAATTGGAGTTGCAGAAAGCAAGAGGGAGAATGTGGTAGAAAGAAAAATATTTTAAGAAATAAATAATGGCTGAAAATTACCCACATTTGGTGAAAGATATACATTTATACATTCAAGAATCCCAGTGAACTCTGAGCAGGATAAAGAAAATAACCTAGACACATAGTCAGATAGCTGCAACTTTAAAATGAAGGCATAAAAAATGTTATTTCATGATGGACAATATTGTTTCAAATGACTTTGATTTCTCATTAGGAAAGATAGAAACCAGAGGACATTGAACCAATGTTTTAATGTGCTAGGCAGGGAAAAAAAGGTGCCAACTCAGTATCCATTCTTAAATTTTCCCTCCTTAGTTCTCTCAGATTACCTAGTGCTCCTTAAATCTCTATGTCTTTCAAATAATTCCCCTGCCTCATAGGAAATGTAAAGTATATCTGGCATTTAATCTTAAACCAGCCATTTGTGATTAAACCACCTGAGTGAGATAAAGCAGGTAGACTTGGCATTATCTTTTAGTCATGAAGGTTGCAACTTGGCACATATCATCGATCTTATCCACCTAGAGTTGTGCACTGGTTCCAGAAATCAAACAAAAAATGTATATGGCTTTTTTTTTTTTTACAATTTATTTTATTTTAGTATCATTAACCTACAATTACATGAGCAATAGTGTGATGATTAAACTACCCCTTTCATCAGGTCCCCCCCACCAACCCTATTACAGTCACTTTTTAAAGCAAATCTTCAAGTATCTATTTACTGTGAAAGACTGACATAGAAGGGCATTCTGATAGTACTTAGGGATTTTCTTATCACTTTCTAGAACATTATGAATACCAAGATAAAACAATGAAGCAAAAATAAATTACATTTTCTATTCAAAGTCACAAAAAGTCAACTAACACCAGTACTGAAACCAAAACTCTCCAAAACATGGTTTTCAAACTTGTTTACTAATAGAAATGTTCAGACAGTAAAAAAACTGACTAATAAATATTTGCCATGAAAAATGCCTTAGTCTTTTGGTCTGTTTTGTGAGATGATTGATAAGTTGAAATATATGATTTTTTTCAACTAGAACTTAACTATATCAAGAAATACAATATTAGGCAAAAATTTATAAACAATGTTTATATGTTTCAGTTCATGTGAAGTGATATAAAAATTATTTATGTGACACCATTTATGCTTTGTCAAAAAGAAGCCATTTCTTTTCTTTAATGGTAAGAACAGTCAACATGAGACCTACCCTCTTAATTTTGAAGTGCACTATACCATATCTTTAACTATAGGCAGTATGTTATCAGTAGATCTCTAGAACTTACCTAACTGAAACCTTACATCCATTGAATAACAACTCCCCATATCTCCCACCTCTAAGTCCAAAACAACCATTATTGTTCTCTGCTTCTATGAGATTGACTATTTTAGATACCTAATATAAATGAAATCATGTGGTATCTACCCTGTGACTGACATTTCATTTAGCATAATGTCCTTTGGGTCATCCCTGTTGTTGCAAGTAGCAGAATTCCCTTTTTTCTTTTTAAGGCTGAATAATACTCTATTATATATACATACTATATATTTTTTATCCTTTTATCTGTTGATGGACTCTTGCATTGTTTCCCTATCTTGGCTATTGCAACTAGTGCTGCAGTGGGAGTGCAGATACCTCTTCAAGATCTTGATTTCAATTATTTTGGGTATATACCCAGAATTATGATTGCTGGCTCACACAGCATTTCTATTTGCAATTTTTTGAGGAATCCCCATACTGTTTTCCTTAGTGGCTTTCCCATGTTGCAATACCAGCAACAGTCTACAAGAGTTCCAGTTGATCCACTTTTCCAAAATTTACTTTTGCTTTAACAGCCATCCTAACAGATGTGGAGTGAGCTCTTATGTAGTTTTGATTTGCAGTTCCCTGATGACTGATAATGTTGAGCATCTTTTAATATATCTATTGTCCTTTTTAATGTCTTCTTTGAAAAAATGTCTACTCAAGACCTTTGCCCATTTTTAATCAGGTTATTTTATTCATTTTTGCTTTTGAGTTGTAGGAGTATGGATAAAGTGAAGGTTCCTGTGGCCAGGATGCTCACCTGGCCCTGGTTGGCTAGCTCACTACACATGTGTGGGCAATACATCATTATTGACTCTATATATAGAGCTTCGCCCAGGGTGACCCAATGGCATGGCTGCAAGGCTTCAGGAGAGCAGAGACAAGACTGGAGTGGTGGCAGCACCGAGGACAGAGACTGAGACAGCTGTGCAGGTAGAGAGACCAGCTTGCTGCATGCAGAGCTTCCTGCTCTGAGTAGATGGGATTCTAGTGATTGACCTGCCACTGTGGAAATAAAGTTGGGTATAACCCTTTCATCCCAAGAATGTTCTACTGTCATTTCTTTGGTCACAATGAATCCATAGTGAACCTGCCCGAGGCAGAAACCCATTGGCAAGACAAGGAGTTTCTTATATATTTTGGAAATTAACCACTTCTCAGATATATGATTTGCAAATATTCTCCTTCACGCCAGATTGCCTTTTTATTCTGTTGATTGCTTCCTTTCTGTGGAAAAGTTTCTTAGTTTGAAATGGTCTCACTTTCCTTTGTATTTCTGTTGATTGTGCTTTCAGTGTTATATACAAGAAATCACTGCCAAGACCAATGTCAAGAAGATTTTCCCCTATGTCTTCTTCTAGTTTTATCGTTTCAGATCTTACATTTAAGTATTTAATCCATTTTAAGTTGATTTCTGTGTACGGTGTAAGATAGGTGTACAATTTTATTTTTTCCTCGTGGATATCCTGTTTTCACAACACTTTTTCTTAAAGACATTTTCCGTTCCCCATCATGTTTTATTACCCTGACTGTAGTGATGGTGTCACAGGTGTTTGTATATGTCCAAACTCATCAAAAACATTAAGTATGTAAATTCCTTGTATATCAATTCTGCCTCAATCGAGCTGTTAAAAAAGAAAAAAGCCATTTCTTATTTTTTTAAACACACAATTATTCTAAACACAATTATATATTTTTAGTAGAAAAAACAAAAGTCAGTGTCAGAGTAGGAATTGATATCACAGAAACTAAACCATAGGAAATTAGAGAAAGGATACTATCTTTGCAAAACTTTCTGCAAGTTTACTGTCAAATTTTACTCTCTGCTCTATAAATAGTAGACATCTCCAAGTTCTACAGCCCTGTCACATCTCATAAACCTTGCTGAGTGAATTGAGTAGATGGGAAACCTCCAAGGAAACATCAGTTACTTCAGTAAGTGGGATCAGTGATTCAGGAGAGTTCACTCATAAATACTTTTCCAAAGTCCCATTTTGTGTAGTTAGAAACTAGGATATGCAAGGTGCTATTAAATGAGTTCCTGTCTCTATTTCAATACTTAAAGCTGCTCTGAGATACTTCTCAATATAACTATAAACATAACAGATTCTTGGCTAAATTCCAGCCCAGAAAATCACAGGCAGCCTCTCTATATCCTCTCTGATCTTAAAAGTGGATACAAAATGTTAAAGGCTGTTTCTCTTCATGCTTGCCAATAACTCAACCACGGCTCTGACACTGGGTTAAACAGCAAGACAGTTTAACTACACAGTGACAGTGAGCTTACAAACAGTCTACAGAATGAGAACAAACACAAGTTCTGATTCCAGACATCTAAATTAAAATGTGAAAATGGAAATAAAACAATGCAGAATTTATGATGATGCTCCTATAATTTATGCAGGTATAAAGTAAAAGGAAGCCAAAAAAAATCAGCTATGATGACACATTAGGCATTAACCCAAGAAAAGCACATATTAAATGAGCACATATTTAAATCTGGGCTCATAAACTCAACTGAGACAGTAGCAAAATAAGAAACCCAGAAGTGTGAATTAGGCCAGGTAAAAGGTGGTGGATTGGACTGAAGAGCCTAACATATTATGTCCAGGAGATGCATTCATATTTATTTTATTTTTTAACATTTTGCTGGCCAACCAAGCAGGCCTGTACCTGTTTGTAGCTCAGAAGCCATCAGCTTAACTTACTTTAACTAAGTCTTCTTAGTTACACATTTGTGCTTTTTTTCTTGTAATTTCTCAGCTTCTTTGTATTCATGTTACCTACTATGTGAATGTCCTCTTCCCTTTGTAAGTTGACCTAGTAAGAGCAATGGTAACAGTTACTCTACACCAGCCACTAATTTTATCTCCACAATGAGGTCATGAATTTGCTCATTTTCCCCTGTTCTCTATATAAGGAAAAATAAAGATTGAATCTAATTATTTGTCATAATCAATAAGTGTAGGGTTTGGATTGGCTCAAGATATAATGAAACTGATATACATATAATGACTACATATACATTTTTTGCAAGAAAAAGGAGCCAAAGATCCTATGTCGAAAGGATGAAAACATCCCATCAACTTTCCAAAACATAATGTAAAGGACTGCACAAAAAAGGAGAAGGAGGAAACAGCCATATTATTGAGAAATAATGGACAAAGGACTTGATTTGGGCAAAATCATATTCAATTGCTTGCTACGTAAGATTTCCAAGTTCTTAAATATTTAAAACAAAAATTTGCTGTTAAGTGTTTAACAGCCCTGATTGGTTGGCAACAGTTGTGACAAAATAAGAATGACAGGTCTCTCAATATTGTAAATAAATGGGAAACCTGTTCTAGTACCCATCTACCAAACAGGCAGGAATATCCATAATAGTTTTTGGTTGTTTCAGAAATTTTAGATATTTATCTCTCAAGTCACAAAGATGCCTGGTGTCTGATCTGAAACCATAGTTATCACATTTGTGGTTCTTTCTTCCTTCCACTGGAAACTGCAGTTTTGCTTCACCATTTGTCTGATGTTGTTCTGTGTCATTGTGAAGTTTCATTTGCCCAACTCTCCTCTAAATAGGCCAAGGCTTTTCAAGCTTCTTAGTGAAGATTCTATTCTGTCCAAGGTAAGGTTAACTGTGGTTTTTCTCTTTGGCTCAGGCCTCAAGGTCTTTGGTCATAGTGACCAGTCCATATTGAGATCTACTGAGCCATACATTTTCAATATTCTTCTATCTAAGAGTAATGGCATTCCACTTCTTCCTCACCTCTGTCCAGAGAAATCACAGTCATTCTTTTCTTTCTATCACAAAACATTTTTTGGTCCATCAAGAAATATTTACACTTTGGAATCTACAAAGCACCTGTTGATAGTTCTCAGGCATTACAGGAATCAGAACTTTAGGGATACAAAGCTCTATTTCCCAGAAAGAGGGAAAAATATCTTTCATTTTGGCACCTTCTCTTTTTAGTGTCTATGCTTTAGAAAGTACAGTATATTATTATCTAGCACTGCTAAACATGAATAAATTAAGTTCCTATAGTAGCAAAGCCAAAACAAAATAAACCAGAAAACAAATTGAGCCTTCAGTAAGTTACCTTGCCAGCCCAGATACTGGCTTGATATCCTACTCCATATCAACTGAGATAATACAGCATATGTCATATATTCATTTTAGAAGTCAAATGATGTGATGTATTAATGTGAGTAACATAGAGCATTTTATGTCTCATGATGGTACTTGGTAGTGGTTATTTTTGTACAAACCTAGTTCTGGAAAAAGATAAAATTGCCTAGACATAAACCAATCCATGAAAAAATAAAGTAAATGATACATTTTCAGCCGAGGAACTGTTTCACAAGAACAGTATTTTTTTAAATAATTCTTTTTACTGTCCTAAACAATGTGGCCAATCTATTATTGTATTTATTCCATTGCAAAAAACACTTTCAAGACTGAGGTCTGATTTGGGTATTCATGGTTTTTTAATTCCTGCGTTGCAATTTATTAACTATGTACCTTGGGAAATTTCCTTAAGCTTTCCTTAATTGTAAAATAAGAATAATGGAAGTATATATCCTAGATAGTAGTTTTTACTAGGAACTAGTTGGTTAATGTGTGCAAAAGTGCCTTATACTATGCCTGGCACATAATGAATTTTCCAAATTTTCAGCAGATTCCTCTTCCATCTTCTCCTCTCCCTCTCCCCGCATCTTCCTTCTTTTCCTCTGCTCCTTCTTCTTCTTTTTCTTTATTACTGTTGATGCTATTACTCGAACAGAGACTGAGTATAATTACTGCTTGTATTATCATTACTATATTTGAGGAGATAAAGGATGTTACCTTGTTGCATGCCATCTGTCCTATAATATCCATGTACTTAATCTCTGTATAGAAAAATGATTTTTATTTTTCAGGTTGTGTGCTTTCCCTGTAATTCAATTAGTTTCAAAAATAAAAATCTTCTGTGTTCTATCATTAGAATAATAATGTTTGATACAAAGAAAATGTTTTGGTGGTGATGATAATGGTGTTAATGTTGATGGTAGTGGTCATGGTGATGGCAGTGGTGGGGATGATGCTGTGGTAGTGATGGGGTTTCAGAGGTAGGGTAATGATTTTTTTTTTGCTAACTCCTGGATTCGATTTGCAAAATGTTGGTTCAAATGGAAATTTCTTTTATTGGTTCCAACAGTTCACTCCATTGCTTTAGAATTATCATATTATTAATAGTCACATTTACTATTACAATGATATTGTACCTCATTTGATAAAAGGAATGCTCCTTTCTAGACCTTGTAGATAATTGATTGCAGAAAATCAAAAGACTGTGCAAAATTACATAGATTGATTGCACTGCAAATACATCATACTTTGATCTTATATAATCTGTGGGAAATAGAGCATGACAACAGCAGGGGCATAGTAAAAAATTGTATCCTGAATTCAAGTGTTTTATTACATACTAAAGGCAGTCTCTACAACCTTATAATGTAAAATGGTAAGGTGATGTGTTTGGAAATAGGTTGGAAGAACACTCTCCCTCCAACTAAAGTGTGTTTTCTATAAGAAATTAGAAAGATTCCAGAAGTCAGTATATCTCAGCCTGATACTTCCTGATATTTTCTCTTGAAAATGTATCCTTTCTTCTCTTTTTTATTAGATAACTTCTCATTTTTATGTTATTTATATTACAGAATTTTCAACTGTCCAAGCTTTCAACCAATTCCTCTGTGGTTTTCTTTCTCTATGTGTCCCTTATTACTTCTCAGGTTTCTTCACTCTGTTTGACACACATGCATAGACATATCTTACCTGACGATACCTTTTTTACCAAGTTTTACCAGTACAGAATCTTTATAATCCACCTGCCTTTATCTCTTTCTGAGACATTCTGTTTGTGTGGCATTTCCTTAGGTCTTTAACCCAGGGGACTAATGTATTCACTCAAGGAACTCCATCTGCAAGCTGTCAAAGAAACCTTGAGTTGTAGGGACCTGGTATCTTCCAGCACAGGATGAATCACTAGTCCTGTCACTTACCTTCATTATACTACAAACGGTATTATATCAGAAGTCAGACTGTACCATCCTTTCAACTAGGTCATGATCATTCATATTATTCATATTATTCTTTCCTTAGCATAAAATTTCAGCTTCCTTTAAAATATATAGGTTTTTAAAAATTATTTAAGACCTTTATTAACAGACGCTTACTGTTTGTTGACTTTTTTGAAAAAATTCAAGTTGTAAACTTATTACAAATTAAAAATGAGTTTCTTAAAAATTTCAACTTGATCAGATATGAAGCAATTTAAAAACCTTTAAAAACCGTATTGAGAAAAATCAGGCTTTTTAAATTTTTTCAAAAAAACACATTTGTCATTACCAAAAAGAGACACCTTTAGGTAAAAATAATAAAAACCCCATGCTGCATAGATAATGCAGATAGTTCTGATTACCTGGTCAATGGGCAAAAAGCAAGCCCTTCAACTCTTCAGTGCCAATCTTTTGTTCATTTCTTATTGCTGGAATTTCATATTAATTTCTTCTTGTTGGATGACTAAATTGGATGATGGTAAAGTTGTAAGCCTGCATTTACTCAGCCCTGCCCTGCTCAGCCTCAGGAGCGGATGAATTCTCAGCTGGTGGACCAGCTACTTTCTCTCTTTGCTATCTTGTGGTTTAGGGTTTTCTGAGCGTCTGCGTTGGTGAAGTTGTGGCAGTAGCGACACTGAGGTGGCTGCTGACGTTGGGTCTCTTCTCCTTGATCTTCCTTACCTTTTTCACTGCCATCCTCTCTGGGCTGTCTTTGGTGAGGAGGACGCTGTAGAATCGTGGTCTGTAACCCCCATGCATATTCTGTCTCACTGGTCTACCTTGTTCTGCTTCACCTCGTTGTCAGCACCCTCCATCACTTCTCCGTGCACAGGTGGGTTGGAATACTGTAGTCAACACCCACAGGGTCTCCACATGTAGGACGGCGGACACCGTCACCTGCGGTAGGGTTGCCATTAGTTAGGCGTGGCCTTCAGGAGCACGCTCTGATCCTTAATTTTTTCCTCACTCTCACTGTTGTGGTCATTCCGTGGGTTATTGCGTGGAGGACCACTATGACGCAGACAGCTGCTATAAGGGTTATAGTCTGCAGTGTTTACCGCCTTGCACTGGAGCTCCGCCAGGGCCTGTAGCATTTGCTGCCTCCACACCCTTTCTCTTTCAACAGCATCAAACTCCACAGTCTCTCCATCTTCCACACTGCAAAGGTACTTTCTGGAGTCATTCTTTATGTCAGTCTGCTGTGCGAATACATCTTCCTGTGTGTCATTCTGCTGATGAAACCATATCCATTTCTTACATTGAATCATTTTCCTGTGCCCCAAACCTTTGTTACTATGAACTTCTTTTCCCCAGTGGCAATCGTGGCTGATATAAAGTCACCTGGCAGCTGCTCCCTGCGCCCTGCACCCTGCGCCCTGTGCCTGCCCCTGGTGCCAGGCTTGGTGTCAGAATCGCTGAGGGTGGGAGTGGCAGGCAACTGTTGGGTCTCAGCCTCCCTGCTCACGGTTACGGTGATGGTGACCGGTGCCCACTGTGTAGCTGCGACTGACTGCTCCTGGGGTGTGGTTGTAAGTGGGCTAGCATTGTTGGTGGGCTGCTCAGGGTGTTCTGGGGTCTGCTCTGTGCTCCCGCTACCCATCCAACTAAAATACATAGTTTTGTTCACAATATAAACAAAAATCACATTTCATTGATTCCCTTTCTCAATATCTCCTTCAGGAAATTCATTCTGAAACTCATCCAAATAAATTAACACAAAAAAATAGACCAAGGCTTTGTAGACATACCCTTTATTATCAAATAATATGCTCAATCACATTTCTGTACATATCATTGTTATCTGGGTGAGACACATCCCTAGCATTGTTATTGTTCCTTGTGAAAACCTTGGCATGATTATATTAATAATTTAGAAGCAAAGGGGGAGAGTTGCTTGGTTTCATCTAGCTGTGTGCTTTGATTCGGGTGTAGGCAAACCCCAAATTGCAGTTTGTTATGTTCTCTTAAACATAGACATAATTTTTTCAAATTAACAAAAAGAAATATTCCTCTTAAATTTTCTTAAATATTTCCATTGTCTAGGGAACATTATAACTCTACAGTACTTTTCCAAGTGACAAGTGTACCTGTATCTACAGGGTCAACCAAAATTAGATATTTAGAAGCCATTCCTAGTACGTTTTGCTGTGTGCTTCCTTTATGTTTCATATGTGCATATTTTTAACCTCTTTACCTACCCAACCAACCAGATTTCTGGCTGTCAATTAATTTGTGTCATCTGGGAGAAACCCTCAGGGATTATGCTAAACTGGAGAAGACTGTAGTTCCTTTAGCTTTTCAAACATCCCAGGTACGTAAAAAGAAGAAAAGAAAAAAGTGTATGAAAGCTGAAAAATATATCCTACCAAATTTGTTAGCAGGAAAAACAAAGAACTATAAAGGAGACAATTAAATAATTTTACTTAAATTCATGTTTGCCAATATTAGATTATTCAGATGGAGATAACAGCCATTTCAGCACATGATGATGAAATGATGAAAATATTTCACTATGATGAAAACACAACCTTTTAAAGGATAAATTGAAATATATATACAATGCATTTTAATGCAATACTGTAAAGTATTAAGGACTAAGCAACTTTATCTATAGAGTAAAAGAAGGGACTATACCAGTAGCTTCAATTCACCCACATGAGTTTCTGATCTTATTTGGGAGTATTCAGGAGAGAACTGTCAAGAGCTAACATATGATTTTCTCTACAATACAAGAATTTACTCTAGTTCAAGCAATTGGGGTGTCTTTTTCAGATACCCTTTATGGATCTGGACTTAAATCTGGAATTTCTGATCTTGATAAAACCCTTCTGGTATAACCTGTGCTTTGTTCAAATAGTCATTAAAGTCCAGATTCCAGACCACTGTGGAGTGACAGGTACTTTCAAAGAGTATCCTAATTCAAATGCTTGTTAATTCTTCCAGATTTTCATTTTTCTTGAAGGTTCCAGACTTTGGGGAATTTTTTTTAATTTCCCATCAAGTCATCCATACATTTAAAAAAGTATTTTTTCTTTTATCCCACCTTGTAAATGTGCTCTACCAAAAGGAATTTACCATACTGCCTTATCCACATACTATTTCTTTCTTATTTTCTGCAGATAATCTGTATTTTATTATTTCTGCTACATCCTGATCTTTAGGGTTTATACCATCTCATCTTGAATTTCTTGATATCTTATAAATTTTTAACAGCATAAACATATTTTGGGTAACTCAGTTTAGCTTACACCTAATATAATATTGCAGCAGATTTTTAAACCAATATTTATATTCTTCAAACACTAGATTATAAACCACTTTAGGTACCAAATCATAGCTTGTTTAAATTTGTTGCCTTGGGGATTCATACAATGTGTTAAATGTTTATTGATCTAAACTGAATTTACAGCAATATTTGTTTATTTGTTTTTCCCCCAAGGCTATATTCCAGATAACTAAAACAAAACATGACTCTCTTATGACTTCTTTTTAAAGAGTGAATTTTAAAAAGTGCATTCAGGGATATAATTAAGCAAGTAAACTGAAGAAAGAGACAATCTTACACAGTCTCTTTTATTATGGTATCTTCTGATATCTGCCTTTGAATATGAACTCCTAGGGAGAAAATTATTAATTTTTCTTAATTTTTTAACTTTTTTAATTAAGGTATCATTGATATACACTCTTATGAAGGTTTCATATGAAAAATATTGTTCCTACATTCACCCATATTATCAAGTGCCCCCATTACTGCATCGAAGTCACTCTCCATCACTGTAGTAAGTTGCCACAGACTCACTACTTGTCTTCTTTGTGCTACACTGTCTTGCCCATGATCCCCACACAAACCATGTGTACCAATCATAATACCTTTCACTCCTCTTCTCCCTCCCTCCCCACCTATCCTCCCCATACCACTCCCCTTTGGTCACCGCTAGTTTCTTCTTGGAGTCTGTGAGTCTGCTGCTCTTGTGTTCCTTCAGTTTTGCTTCATTATTATGTAAATACTTCATTATTATACAAATGAGGGAAATCATTTGGTACTTGTCTTTCTCTGCCTGGTTTATTTCACTGAGCATAATACCCTCTAGCTCCATCTATGTTGTTGCAAATGGTACGATTTGTTTTCTTATGGCTGAATAGTATTCCATTGTATATATGTACCACCTATTCTTTATCCATTCATCTGCTGACGGACACTTAGGTTTCCATATCTTGGCTATTGTAAATAGTGCTGCAATAAACGTAGGGGTGCATATGTTTTTTTGAATCTGAGATCTTGCTTTCTTTTGGTAAATTCCTAGAAGTGGAATTCCTAAGTCAAATGGTATTTCTACTTTTAGTTTTTTGAGGAACCTCCATACTGCTTTCCACAATGGTTGAACTAATTTACATTCCCACCAGCAGTGTAGGACAGTTCCCCTTTCTTCATATCCTCTCCAGCATTTGTTGTTGCCTGTCTTTTGGCTATCCTAACTGGTGTGAGGTGATATCTCATTGAGGTTTTAATTTGTATTTCCCTGATAATTAGCGACATGGAGCATCTTTTCATGTGCCTGTTGGCCATCTGAATTGCTACTTTTGAGAACTGTCTGTTCATATCCTTCAACCATTTTTAATAAGGTTATTTGCTTTTTAGATATTGAGGCATGTGAGTTACTTATATATTTTGTATGTTAACCCATTGTTGGATATATCATTTACAAATATATTCTCACATACTTTAGGATGCCTTTTTGTTCTGCTGATGGTGTCCTTTGCTGTATGAAAAGTTTTTTACTTTGATGTATTCCAATTTGTTCATTTTTTGTTTTGTTTCCCTTGTCTGAGAAGATGTGTTCAGGAAAATGTTGCTCCTGTTTATATTCAAGAGATTTTTCCCTATGATTTATTCTAAGTGTTTTATGGTTTCACGACTTACATTCAGGTCTTCGAACCATTTTGAGTTTACTTCTGTGTATGGGGATAGACAATAATCCAGTTTAATTCTCTTACATGTAGCTGTCCAGTTTTGCCAACACCAGTTATTGAAGAGGCTGTCATTTCCCTGTTGTATATCCATGGCTCCTTTATCATATATTAATTGACCATATTTCCTTGGGTTTACATCTGGACTCTCTATTCTGTTCATTGATCTATGGGTCTGTTCTTGTGCCAGTACCAAATTGTCTTGATTACTGTGCTTTGTAGTAGAGCTTGAAGTCGGGGATCGAAATACCCCCATCTTTAATCCTCCTCCTCAGGTTTGCTTTGGCTATTCAGGGTCTTTTGTGGTTCCATATGAATTTTAGAACAATTTGCTCTAGTTTGTTGAACAATGCTGTTTGTATTTTGATATTGATTACATTGAATCTGTAGATTGCTTTAGGCAGGATGGCCATTTTGACAATATTAATTCTTCCTATACATGAGCATGGGATATGTTTCCATTTACTGGTATCTTCTTTAATTTCTCTCATGAGTGTCTTGTAGTTTTCAGGATATAGGTCTTTCACTTCCTTGGTTAGGTTTATTCCTAGGTATTTTATTCTTTTGATACAATTGTGAATGGAATTGTTTTATCCTTCTGCTAGTTCATTGTTAGTATATAAGAATGCAACAGATATCTGTGTATTGATTTTGTATCCTGCAACTTTGCTGAATTCAGTTATTGGTTCAAGTAGTCTTGGGGTATATTATTTAGGGTTTTTTATGAACAATATCATGTCATCTGTAGTGACAATTTAACTTCTTCCTTACCAATCTGCATGCCTTTTATTTCTTTGTGTTGTGTGATTGCCATGGCTAGGACTTCCAGAAGTATGTTGAATAGAAGTGGGAAGAGTGGGCATCCTTGTCTAGTTCTCAATCTTACAGAAAAAGCTTTCATCTTTTCACTGTTGAGTATGATGTTGGCTGTGGGTTTTCCATATATGGCCTTTATTATGTTGAGGTACTTGCCCTATATACCCATTTTGTTGAGAGTTTTTATCATGAATGGATGTTGAATTTTGTCAAATGCTTTTTAAGCCTCTATGGCGATTTCATGTGATTTTTTGTCCTTCTCTTTGTTGATGTGGTGTAAGATGTTGATGGATTTTTGAATGTTGTACCATCCTTGCATCCCTGGAATAAATCGTACTTGATCATGATGGATGATCTTTTTGATGTATTTTTTAATTCAATTTGGTAATATTTTGTTGAGTATTTTTGCATCTATGTTCATCAGGGATATTGTTCTGTAGTTTTCTTTTTTTGTGGTGTCTTTGTCTGGTTTTGATTTTATAGTGTTGCTGGCCTCATAGAATGAGTTTGGAAATATGCCCTCCTCTTCTACTTTTTGGAAAACTTTAAGGAGGTCTGGTATTAGGTCTTCACTTAATGTTTGATAAAATTCAGTGGTGAAACCATCTGGTTCATGGTTTTTGTTCTTAGGTAGTTTTTTGATTACCAGTTCAATTTCATTGCTGGTAATTGGTCTGTTCAGATTTTCTGTTTCTTCTTGGGTCAGTCTTGGAAGGTTGTATTTTTCTAGAAAATTGTCCATTACTTTTAGGTTATCCAATTTGTTGGCATCTACTTTTTCATACTATTCTCTAATAATTCTTTATATTTCTGTTGTGTCCGTAGTGCTTTTTCTTTTCTCATTTCTGATTCAGTTTATGTGTATAGACACTCTTATTTGCTTGATAAGTCTGGCTGGGGGATTATCTACTTTGTTTATTTTCTTGAATAACAAACTCCTGCTTTCATTGATTCTTTCTATTGTTTTATAATTCTCAATTTTATTTATTTCTTCTCTAATCTTTATTTATTAATTCCCTCCTACTGACTTTGGGCCTCATTTTGCTTCTTTCTCTATTTTCATTAATTGTGAGTTTAGACTGTTCATATGGGATTGTTCTTCTTTCCTGAGGTAGGCCTGTATTGCAGTATACTTTCCTCTTATCACGGCCTTTGCTGCATCCCACAGATTATATGGTGTTGGGATATTTTTGTCATTTGTGTCCATATATTGCTTGATCTCTGTTTGAATTTGTTAACTGATCCATTGATTATTTAGGAGCATGTTGTTTATCCTCCTTGTGTTTGTGGGCCTTTTTTTTTCCTTGCACAATTTATCTCTTATGTCATACCTTTGTGATCTAAGAAGTTGGTTGGTACAATATGAATCTTTTTAAATTTACTGAGGGTCTTCTTGTGGCCTAGTTTGTTATCTATTCTAGAAAATGTTCCATGTGCACTTGAGAAGAATGTGTAGCCTGTTGCTTTTGAGTGGAGTGTTCTGTAGATGTCTATTTGTACCCCTGTCCTAGTGTGTTGTTCAGTGCCTCTGTGTTCTTACTTATTTTCTGTCTGGTTGATCTGTCCTTTGGAGTGAGTGGTGTGTTGAAGTCTACTAAAATGAATGCATTGCATTCTATTTCCCCCTTTAATTCTGTTAGTATTTGTTTCACATATGTAGATGCTCTTATGTTGGGGGCATAGGTATTTATTATGGTTATATACTCTTGTTGGACTGACCCCTTTATCATTATGTAATGTCCTTCTATGTTTCTTGTCACTTTCTTTGTTTTGAAGTCTATTTTGTCTGATACAAGTACTGCAAGTCCTGATTTTTTTTCCCTATTAGATGTGTGAAATATCTTTTCCATCTGTTCACATTTAGTCTGTGTATGTCTTTGGGTTGGAATTGAGTCTCTTGTAGGCAGCATATAGACAGGTCTTGCTTTTTTATCCACTCAGTGACTCTATGTCTTTTTATTGATGCATTCAGTTCATTTACATTGAAGGTGATTATCAATAGGTATGTACCTATTGCTACTGCAGGCTTTAGTTTTGTAGTTACCAAAGGTTCTAGAGCAAATTCCTTACTATCTAACAGTTTAACTTATCTCTCTTAATATGCCATTGCAAACACAGTCTAAAGGTTATTTCCTTTTTTCCCCCTCTTTTCTTCTTCCTCCAATCTTTATATATTATGTATCATATTCTGTACTCTGTGTCTATCCCTTGATTGACTTTTGGGGTAGTTGATTTGATTTTGCATCATCTGCTTAGTAATTAATTGTTCTACTGTCTTTACTGAGGTTTTATTTCCTCTTGTGACAGCTCTTTAGCCATAGGAACACTTCCATCTATAGCAGTCCCTCCAAAATGCACAGTAGAGATGGTTTTTGTTAGGTAAATTCTCTCAGTTTTTGCTTATTTGGAAATTGTTTAATTCCTCCTTCCAATTTAAATGATAATCTTTCCAGCTAGAGTATTCTTGGTTCAAAGCCCTTCTGCTTCATTGCATTAAATATATCATACCACTCCCTTCTGGCCTGTAAGGTTTCTGGTGAGAAGTCTGATGATTGCCTGATGGGTTTTCCTTTGTATATGATCTTTTTTCTCTCTGGCTGCTTTTAATACTATGTCCTTATCCTTGATCTTTGCCATTTTAATTAGTATATGTCCTGGTGTTGTCTTCCTTCAGTCCCTTATTTTGGGAGATCTGTGCACCTCTGTCACCTGAGAGACTATCTCCTTCCCAAGACTGTGGAACTTCTCAGCAATTACCTCCTCAAGGACACTTTCTATCCCTTTTTTTCTCTCTTCTCCTTCTGCTACTCCTATAATGTGAATATTGTTCCATTTAAATTAGTCACATAGTTCTCTCAATATTCTTTCATTCTTAGAGATCCTTTTTCTTTCTGTGCCTGAGCTTCTTTGTATTCCTATTCTCTAATTTCTATTTCATTTACCATCTCCTCTACTTCATCTGCTTTTAAATCCCTCCATTGTATGTTTCATTTCAGATACTATATTCCACAATGTTTGTATCTCATTCCTGAATACCTCCCTGAGTTCTTGAATATATTTCTGTAGCTCTGTGAGCATGTTTATGATTTTTAGTTTGAAATCTCTTTCAGGAAGATTGATGAGTTGTTTCACTTGGCCCTCTTTCTGGTGTTTGTGGGATTTTGGTTTGAACCAGGTTCTTTGACATTTCATATTTGTAGGTGGTGCTCTTTAGTGTCCAAAGCGCTACTCTCTGAAGCTTCTCAACCCCTGGAACGATGGCTGGGGTCACAGTCGAGCAGTGCTGTTGCCTTTTGGGAGGATAGAGCTGTTTTATGCTTCCCAGCTGCAATGCCTATTTCCACTTCCAGGGTCAGTATGCCTAGCGCACAGGGAGGAGCTTCTGTGGTATGCACTTATAGTTTTTGTAGGTGTGGCCACCTTCTGGCTGGCCTGGTGTGATGGCAGGGACAGCCAGTTTGTGAGCTGGTGCTGGTCACTGATGAAGGAGCAGCAGGCTGCGTATAATGGTGGGGCACCTTGGAGCTGTGTTGCCAGCCAAGGGGATGGAGCCCCTGAAGCTCCTGAAAGTTCCCAACCTGCTGGGCAGAGTGCTTCCAGACAATTTTGTCCACATATCCTTTCTCCTAAGCAGCAAGCTCTGTGCAATTCTTGCTCCTTTAGCAGCCCTCTCACTGTTAGGAGGTCTCTCAGACTGTCTATCTTCCTTTTGACCCAGAGTGGCCAGTTGTGGATGTGTGTTTTCCACAAGTGGCTGGAATCTCAGTCTCTCCAAGTATTCCACTTGTTATAGCTTTCCAGCCCCACTAGTCTCAAGAGCACCATGCAATGTGGTTTTGTGCTCCCAGAGCAGACCTCCAGGGGTTGGTGTTCAGCAGTCCTAGGCCTTCACCCTCTTCCTGCTCCATTTCTCTTCCTCCTGCCTGTTAGCTGGGGTGGGGGAAGGGCTTGGGTCCCTCTGGATCATGGCTTTGTTACTTTACCCTGTCCCTTGAGGTCTGTTCTTTTCTCCAGGTGTATACAGTCTGGCGTAGCCTTCTCTCCTGTTGCTCTTTCAGGATTAGATGTATTTGCTATATTTTCATATTATATGTGGTTTTGGGAGGAGGTTTCTGTTTCACTCCTCATGCTGCCATCTTTAATTCCCCACAATTTATTAATTTTTGAGGTAGAATAGAAAATATTGGAATGTAATACTGGAATGTCTGTGAGATATCTAATTTAAGCCAGTCACTTTACAGTTTTACAGTAGAAACAAAGTAGTTTGAATGCTGTTCAGCCATATACTGTACTGGTATTCTGAATTTTATGTGTATATATATATATATATATATATGTATGTATTGTGTTTCAGTGTCAATCACAGTTTTTGGTTAGTTATGTTGCATTATGTTATTTAAACAACCTGATTAATATGTGTTATCCAGTCCTATCAATATTCCTTTAAGTTGTCAACCTGTAGATATCTTGCAATAATATGCCATGAAATATTGGAGCATCTTCATTGTCTAGAGCACTTAGCCTTACCCAGGAAAAGGTTACTATGACATTTTCTAACCAAAGTGATTTTTACCTTTCCAGCTTATTATTATTATTTTGTTTTAATTTCCTCACTCTTCGTATTTAATACCTGTCCTGGTGTTTATTATATCCTTGGACTGTGCTTTATATTAATCAGGTTCTTTGAGCAAGTTTCCTTTCATTTACCTTGAATTTTATCTTACCCAGGGATATCTTTATTCAACTAAAAACTCTCAATAGACTATAAGGGAATATTGCTATGTTAATCAAATTTAAATTCATAAATCTAAAGAGTAAAACATTCAGATTCAACACTTCCCGTTCCCAAATTTTGAATTTCTTTCTCTGATGAGGGTACAAATTTGGAATTTCTCTTCAATGATCTAATTTCCTTGATAGATTTTGTTTTCCTTCATAATTATTTTTTTTTGTAATTACTAGTTATCTATTATTTAAAACCAGAACACTAGTTTACTTAATAATAGCAATACTTCATAGTTACAGAGTAATTTGCTGGGTAGACTTTAGCTTCCCATTACTAGTATAATGTTTTCTATCACTCATATTCCCAGTTTATAATATGTTCACTGTCATACCAACAAAACATTGTTACATGTCTTCTAAATAACCTAAATATCTATTCTTGTTATCCAATATCATTATTGACATATTTTATACGTGCCTATAAAGCAAAAAGTTATATGTTAGAGAGAAATTGTAACCATCCATTCAAATCAATATTGCTAATAGAAAGATACATAGAAATGAGTATGTGTTCTTCCATTCTTACCAATGACATTCCTCTAAAACAAAATATATAAGAAAGAGTGGGATTAAAAAATAAAAATAAAACCTGTATAACTCTTGCAGTAATATTTCAGACCTTATATCTCAGGAAATACAGACTTGGTAATCTCATGATATTGATTTTAGAGTCATGTCCATCCTGCTATTAGAATGTAAAGCACATCATGTCACATGGCCATTCCCTGTAGGTTTTTTCACTGAGGCTGCAATGACAAACATCATTCTCTTTTAAGAGTAGTTCAAATATGATAATCATTAGCTTTGTTTATGTATCCAGCACATCTTATTGTGACAGGATCAATATATAATGATGGGATTTACAATGCATTCACTGGGGACAAAGAGCACAAATATGGTGATTCCTTATTTTAGTCTTTAGCAAAGATATGATATATATGTTCAATTCAAGAAATTTAGAAATCAAATAATCGGTCTCATATTTTTGTGTTGTTAGCAGTTGAGAATCTCTGGATGAGATATTCAACAAATTTATATAAGAGATAATGAATCATTTCTTGTATATCATAAAGAAATCCAATAATATTATTGGTATTGTTTCATATTCATTAATAAAAAAATAATCGAATCAGTTTCTTTAAATCATTTTGGATATAGTGTTTCTCATAAGGGATATGACTCTTTGAAGGTTGAAAACTAGTTTGAGGGAAAAAATTTTAAAAACATGAATATAAGTAGACAGCATGTAAATAACAGGGCAAAACTGTGCACAATTTGAGCACAGAAAC
The DNA here is from genome assembly GCA_029783875.1 of Phataginus tricuspis. Taxonomy (NCBI): domain Eukaryota; kingdom Metazoa; phylum Chordata; class Mammalia; order Pholidota; family Manidae; genus Phataginus; species Phataginus tricuspis. The sequence continues at coordinate 42,150,513 of JAQQAC010019963.1, forward strand.
ATAAAAATAAACATAAACAATAGAATCAGGCAAGTGTTTATGGAGAATGTGAACAAATTTTAGAAAAAATTATCAAAACTTAAAGACAAAAAGAACAAATGGCCTTATTATTAGATTACAATATTAAATGAAAGTAATGGAAAATGAAAGAAAAACAAGAACTGGAGAAAAACTGAGCTTGATGGATGATATTTAAAACAAAAACTGTTTTTACTTTTACATTTTCCTACTGGGCTGTCAACTTTGAATTTATCCTATGTAGAAGGAATTTTTAAAAAAAGAAAACAAAGAAGGCCTAATATCTCAGGTAATAAAATCTAATTAATTATTGCAAATCACTTTTAACATTCATGTTCCCAATAATATTAGTTTATTTATGTGAAAGTCCTGTTTCTGTATCCTATATTAGTGTCCTATATTTGATTCATGGTTCTTGCTATATACTCCATTGTTAAAGGTCCATATTCTAACCCTGAATATGCTTCAAGAATTAGGATTCACTAGTTTATTTCTTTAAGGTAACAAAATCAGTAATAAGAAACAGTAGAAATTCACATATACATTGAATTGGTTAAACCACAGTCATTTTTGTCCTTTTTTATTTTTATCTCATAGGACAAAAGAATGGTAAATCAAATCCATGCCAACAAAAGCACTTAATTTCAGCAAGTAATTAAAAAAAATTCCCTAGCTAGTATAAAATGCTTCTTTGGGGAAGTGACTTTTCAAACTACTAGAAGGAGTAGTACCACAGAGAGGCTATAGAGATTTTGCTGCTAGTTGTAAAATAAACAGATCCTTACAGAATGGATATGTTTTGACTCACTACTGTGCTTATAATGAGATTGAATTCAATATCTTATGTACTAATTGTATTAAACTGTGTACATAAAAGTGATGGAATAAGGGTGATTTGGGGATTAGGCAAAGCAATCAAATGTTTGAGAGAATGATACAAAATTAATATATGCTTGATTTTTTTAACTCCTATAAGTGCATTTCTTTGACTCTGTGAAGAAAGTGAAGCAGCAATAAGAATCTTTTAAATGAGAGTGGAGATAAAGTCAAACTGGAGTTATAAGTTATGATATACCTATCTTGATTTCTGTGTGGTTATATTTCCTTTGTTTTGTCTTACTTTTACTTTTTTGTTTGTTTAATTTTGTTATTTGGGGTTATGGTTTTCAATTTTCTGCAAAAAAATACTCAATTAAAAAATATAAGCAAAGCCCCCACTTAGAATGTGGGCTTAATAAAATAAAAGTCTCATTCTATAAAATCTAGTACCTGCATAAAGGTGACATAGTCTCTAATAAAGAAAATATGAGCAGTCCACATTATTAGAGAACCCATTTTACAAAGAGATTCCATAACTCCTTTGTATTCAAATAAAATTTGCTAGGTAAAATTCTAGGATTACATTTAAAAAGTTGTGTGATTTTTGGTGTCATAGGAAATACCCACTATTTAAATCCTCTGATATTTAATATAAGTACAATAATAAACCAACTGAGAATACAAATCATATCTAAAGGGTTATATCTTTTAGTTTGTTACATTCCTAATAACTGTTTAAATAATTATTGATTAGTATCCTAGTCAAGGTTAGAAAAACATAATGTTTGGGTACCAAGATGATCTCACTTTTCCTTTCAGGCTACCTATCCCTACAATAATTTTTCCTTTAGGTTAATGTATTAAATGTCAGTTAAAAAGAAACTATCAGTTACTCAAGTTTATGAAATACTTGTAGAATATTTTATGTTTAATGATATTTTAAGAAATCTATAAGCAAAAGGTAAAATTAGATGACACAAATGTATATGTATATTAAAATTTACTTCATTTCATTAGGCTAAAAGAGAAAGTATATAAGGTCAGAGAGTATTTTAAAGGAAAGTCATAGGATGTATAATGTGAATATTAAAAATTTTTCTTCTATAATAATAAATCTTTTTGCATAAAAAATATTGAAAAATAATTCCTTAAATATTTGTACATATTGTAGTTCCTTATATGCTCCTTTGTAAATGAGAATGCTTATTCACCTCTTTTACTTTTACCTTTTCAATTCAAGTATGTATTTTAATTTTTCATCTGTCCTATATAGTATATATGAACAAAAATGTGACATGAATACAGAGTTCCCTTTTAATGATTTTATACACCTTAATAACTCCCAAATAAATATGTAAAGTTTTTTATATGGCTTTGTAAATGGAATTTTATTATTTGAATACTGTCTGAATTGAAAATGTAGCTGATTCACATTTCTAATCATTCTTTCATCAGTAAAAATGGTAAAAGATCATACATACCATAAAGAAATTAGTGTAGCTTTCTGTTTTAATTAGTTACACCTATCTTATTAGGTATTAGCTCTGTATTTACACCTTGATAACCTAGATTCAGAATTATTAAGATTAAGGTATAATTAGCTATTCAAATCAATTATATCATTCAATTCTATTAATTCTGTTGCTAAAATTTATCACATAATTAATCCTGATATTATTTATTATTACCCACAATTAACAGTCTAATAAGTCTATAGATGGAAATTGATATAATTCTGAAAAACACTGCACCAGCATTTTTGCTATCACATTTGCATTGATTATCTACTAATAATTGCTTCATTATTCTATGAAAAATAATGGAAGTAAATTTAACTTAAACCTTATATATTAGATAGTAAAGTTTCTTTAGTCTTTTCATTTGTTTGAAGAATTGTGTCTGGCATGGTAGATGGCTTTGGTTAAACATTATTTAATAACAGCCTGCCATTTGGATTTTTTTTCTGTCATCATGAAGGACAGTAGTATTCTTGAAATAAAATATCTCAAAACAAGCATACTTTTCAATAAAATATGTTAGCAGAATAAATCAAGTTAAGGGTAGGCAAAGCACAAATTAATCATTGTTTGAATTGATTTTATTTCACAAAAGGCAAACCTTTCAGAGCATTTTCATTATTAAACCTTGGTTGGAAACTAAACTCAAAAAGAAATATTTAAAAGTAACTCTTATATTAATTTAAATTTTTTTAAACAAATCTCACTTTAAATCTGTGCTGCTAAAGAAGTGAAACTTTAGTTTCCTTTTCATTTCCATATCCATTTTCTATTTTTCCCAGCTACTATTTCTAACCTTATTCATCAAATCAAAAACTACTCTTCCTTATTCTCACTTTTAACTGTTGAGTTTTCCTTTTTCTTTCTCTGAGAATGTAGATCATAAAAAGAACTCCCACAGGCTCCTACCGTGACATCATGACATCATTCCACCCACCCACATTTGGATCATATATTCTGCCTTTCCACCTACTGCTCTGGATGAAATATATGTGTTTCTAATTAATATCTATGTTCCTTTCCTTGTGAATAGATTCCCACCCTCAGGAACATCATTTCATCATTTGTCTTCTCTCTCCAAGATCAACTTTTTTTTCCCTCCCTACTATATCATTCTCATCAGAAGCAATAAAATTGCATTTCCCCAAACTTAAAATAAGAGTCACACCCTTTTTAAAAATCTACCTCCCTTGCATCTTCTCCACTTGTTTCTTCTTTATAATTCAACTTCTTTCTTGAACATTGCCTAGGCAAGCTCTTCATCATTCTTTTGTCCAGATCTGCACATTTATATGTGCAATGACCCATGCCTTCATTTTGATGAATTATTGTCAGATGCAATTGACACAGTTGATTATTCTATTATTCTTCAAATGGTTGTATCAATTGGGTTTGAGGACACTGCACTCTTGAAATTCCTTTTCAGTCATTTTTCCTTTCTTCATGGTCTAAAACTGAAAATATTATAGGGCTCCAGGACTTGGTCCTTGGATCATTTTCTTTCTATGCTCATAGCCTATGTATTTTTATTATTTTAAACATCATCTATATTGAATGTCTTCAAAATTTATATTTCCTGCCTTTTATACTCCCTTGAACCAAACTATCCATTTTATTGGGGTAAAATTTATGTAAACAATTTAATAACTTTTGTCTTATATATATATATGTATATTTATATATCCATAAACTATCTCCAAAATCAAGATAATGAATATATATATTACCACCTTCCATCAAAATCCTACTTTAACTTCAATCCCTTCTGAATCTTAGCCCCCATTCCCCAATCCTGACACCTAAGTCACAACTTTTCTGCTTTTTGCCACTTTAGCTTAGTTTATATTTTCTATAATTTGAGATAAATGTAATTAAACAGTATACACTCTATTTTGATTTGCTTCCTTCACTCAGCATAATTATTTTTATATTCACATGTGTTGTTCATTCATGTATCAATAGTTCTTCATTTTTATTGCTTAGTAGCATTCCACTGCATGGTAATATCACAATCTGTTTGTCCTGTTATTTGTTTATGAAATTTTTTCACTCTCTCAGTTTTGGGTTATTACAGATTATGCTTCCATGAGCATTTTTGTATAATTATTCTTCTAAGCACAGGTTTACAGTCCTTTGGGGTAAATACCAAAGAATAAGTTGGCTGGATCATATGATTGGTACATGTTTGACTCTTGAATAACTGAAAATTTGTTTCCCAAAGTTGTGTAAATATTTACACATGTAGTGTATAAGAATTCCAGTTCATCCACATCTTCACCAATAACTGGAATCATCAGTTTAAAATTATAGCCATTCAAGTAGTAGTGGTATCTAATTTGGATCTAATTTGCATTTTGCAAATGCCTAATAATGTTGAGAATCTACTCATGTGCTTATTTGCATGTTATATTTTTTTCTGCTGAAGTGTCTGTTTCAATCTTTTGCTCATTTTTTAAAATTAAGATATTTGTTTCCTCCTTATGAGTTTTGAGAGTGATTTTATACATTCTGGATTGAAGTCTTCCTGATACTTGATTTGAAAATATTTTCTCTCAATGCATGGCTTTTCTTTTCATTCTTTTAAAACTATGTTTTGAAATGCAGATATTTTTAAGTCAGACTTACAATTTTTGCCTTTATGGATAATGTTCTTCATGTCATACTTTAGAAATCTTTACCTAACCCAAAGTCACAGAGATTCCCCTATGACTTCAAGAAGTTTTAGATCATTATGTTTTTCATTTAAATCTCCAATGCATTTTTATTTTATTTCCGTATAAGTTGTAACATATGGATCAAAGTTGTTTTTATGCAGATATGGATATGCAATTGTTTCAGCAACATCTTTTTAAAAAGAAAACTTTCTGCTCAGTATTGCCATACCTTTATGAAATTTAGTTGTACAGATATGCTAGGGTGTATTTCTGGACACTGTAAACTGTACTATTGATCTACATGTTTGTCTTTATGCAACAACACATTGTCTTGATTGCTGTAACTTTAGAATAAGTCTTGTGTCAGATAATGTTAGTCTTCCAACTTCATTCTTTTTCAAACTTATTTTGGTTATGAGTCTTTTTCATTTCCACATTAATTTTAGAATCAGACTCTGAATTTTATACAGAAAAAAAGAGTTTGTTGGGATTTTACTTGGGATTATATTGAATGTATAAATCAAGTTGGAATAATTAACATCCTAATACTGACTATTATGACCTGTGAACATGGTATGGTACATCTCTTAATTTTTTTAGGTCTTGTTCATTTCTATTAACTCAACTTTGATGGTTTTGGTATACAGATCTTTCACATCTTTTATCAAATTTATTCCCCCAAAATTCATATTTTAACTGTATTAAAACAGTTATTTTTTGTTTCAAATTTATGTTCCTTTATTACAAATGCAATTGACTTTTATATATTGATTTTATCTTTTTGACTGTGCTAAACTCACTTGTTCTAGAAAGATCTTTATTGGTTTTGTTATTTGTTGGCTTGAATTTTCAGATTCCATTAAATTTTGTAATGGGTAATTGTGTAATCTAAAAATTAAGACACTTTCATATTATCTAAAATAAGCACTACTTGTTCCTTTAGAATCTGTATTCATTTTATTCATTGCCTTCTTCCAATGACTAGAACTTCCAAAACAATGTTGGATAAAACTTGTGAGAACAGACACTATCTTTTTCTTGATGATCTTCTATAGTATTCAGTCTTTTATCATTAAGTACACTATTAACTACAGGATTTTCTTAGATATCCATTATCAAGTGAGAGATTTTCTTTGCTATGTTGATGGTTTTTTAATCAAAAAATGAATGCTGAATTTTGATTAATGGGTGTTTTTTTTTGCATGCTTTTAATTATTTTTAAATATGTTAATAATTTCATTTTGGGTGCTGGATATTATGATATTCCTATAAATGTTCTGAGCTTCTCTCTAAAATTCTCTTCATTTTTCTCTAAAGTTAACTTGGAAAGTTTCATCTCTTTAGGTATCATTTGAAGATCTGAAGACATGGCAGATACAACCTGATCAATGTTTATTCTAATTCTAAGTAATCACTGCTACTGAAACAAGACCATTCTGAGTATTCTAAAGTGTACCAAGAAGTTTGAGATGGCCTGGCTCATGGAAAAAGTTACTTTCCCTTGCAGTGGGTGAGCACTGGTTACAATCCACTCTAATCCTTTCAGGTAGTTCTCTCCCAGGCCTTGATTACTTTCAGCATATATGTACACTAACCACTACTTTGCTGAGTATGTGGGGAGCTTAGATCATCTCTGGAGAGCTCTCTCTGTGTAGTTCCCTCTTCTCTGACACTCTGGCCCATGCACACTAGCCAACTTGGCTGGTTTCCCTAGACTATTATCTTCCTTTGCTCAAAGTAGTGAATTATCTGAGGATTCCTTATCTCTGTACTATGTTCTGAAAACTCTCTCCAGACATTACACTGGGATGAATAGAAGAGCCACCTCCTTCAGCTCTTTGGGAAAGCTATCATTTGTTGCTTGATATTCAATGTCTTGATAACCCTTATTTTATATAATTCATTTGAACTTTTTTTATCATTTCAGGAGGGAGGTTGAAACCATCTCTTATTATGCCACTTTGGCCCAGAAACAGAATTTCTGTATAGCAAATTTAATATATTCAAAGACAAACCATAATATTTTCTCCTAAACCTTTCCCTCTCTCATTTCTTTCCATTTGGTTAAAGTGAATCTATTTTCCCATAACTTGGAACAATAATAATGATATATTTCCTGACTTGTTTCTTTCCATTCCCAAAGTCCAATCCAACTACAAATCCAGTTGATTCTACCTTCAGTTTATACCTAGGATCTGACTACTACTTACTCCCTCCCACTTACTTGTGGGCTAAACCCCTCTCTTACACACATTATTCTTCCCTAGATATTACATTTGTTTCATTCAAGAATAATCTTATTAAGTGTATTAAGTCATGAAACTGTTCTGTTAATAATCACATAATGGGTTTCCTTTCACTCAGAATAAACAAAACATATAATGTAAAGGGTTACAAGACTCCAACAGATCTCTTTCCTCAAGTCTATGAAAAAATTTCATGTAATTCTTCCTCTTGCTCACACAATTCCAGCTTCACTGACCTACCTGTAAATCTTCAAAACTATCTTCCTTCCTTAGGAACTTTCTGTTGACTATTTCTTCTAATAAGGATCCTATTTCCAAAGATATGCAGATACCAACATTATTTGTTCCTTCACATCGTCTATGTCTTTATTTAAATATTTCCATTTCTGTGAGGCTTTCCTTGACTCCCTTAATTTTTAAAATTACCTTCCTACCCTTTTTAAAGGGCTTTAAAAATTAAAATAAAAAAGGGGTTTAAAAATTAAAATTAAAGAAAAGGGCTTTAAAAATTTTTTTAACTTACTTTTTTTCCATTGCCCTAACCACCAAATAGAATGAAGTGCATTTAAAAGTTTTGTTTCTTATTATATTCTATCTTCCTACACTATAATGTAAAGTTTCTGAGAAGAGATTTTTGTCCTTTTTGTGCACTGCTAAATCCTTAGCACTTAGAATAAAATCTATATATTAATCTATTAAAAATCTATTTAAAACACCATATGTGGATGTTGAATGATCTAGGTTTTTCCCAATCTTAATATTTTATAACTTCTACTAATTTAGAGGCTAACTTTATCTACAGCTTGTATAATTTTGTAGGAGATTATTTCTCCTTTTGTTTCATATCACTTCTAAGGGTTTGCTATATGTATAAACTGTACTTTTGTTTTTTGTATTGTAAAATAGTTTTTAGCACATAATATTATATAAAGAGTAACATTGTGGCTATCCAAATGTGTAATATCAGCATAGACAAGTATAATTTAATATTTGTGTTTTTCAATTTATTTTAGTTCTAATTCAATGCTGTACTCATCTCAAAGAGGAAGTAATTATTTATCTTTTATGAAGTTTCTCTTGAAGTATTCTCTTTAAGTGAGAGGGGTACTGATGGAGCAAGGATTACACAGAGATTGCTGCTCAGGAGAAAGGACAGGTGGACAATACTGTCCAGGCACACTCAACCCTGAGAGGTAACACCAGTACAAAACTGTCTACACTACCAAAATAATGCTAATGCTACTCTTTATTTTCTTGTGTTATATAAGTTTAGTGATATTCATCACATCAAGGCCAATAAACCTATTCATTTTAACCTTTATATATATCAAGGCCTTACTTTAAAACTTATAAAATGTTTTGAAACTATGTTCTGAATAGATTTATAAGCTACTAACACATGGATTGACTATGAAAATTACAAAATAATGTACGCAGTGAAAAATAAGGTCAGGATCATGGCTAGCTTATAGAAAGTTTCATATTTTGATAAACAATGAAAAAATATATATTTACTTTATTTTTCAAAGTATGGAGATTTCTCTTTACTTAAATTCAACCACTTAAGAAACAGTAGTACTCCCATGGTTCAAATAAACATTATTTTTAAATAAAATCTCCTTTAGTAAGTTTATTGTAAATGTTACATATATTGAAACACTTTTACCAAAGATAAGTGAAGTTGTTACAATTTCTGAAGAAAGTATGATTGTTAGTTGTCACCTAAGATGGGGTTTAAGAAATTTGTGTCATCTAATTTTACCTTTTGCTTATAGATTTCTTATTAAGAAAAATCTTAAGAAAAACAGCTTAGTGGATTCCTATATCCCACTTAAAGATTTGTTCTCCTTCCTGAAAATTATGGTTTTAGCTGTGTAGGTTAATAGTAGCTCTTTTGCCCCATAGCCTGTAGAGAAAAATAATATATATTTACCTTTTTTTGGATTTTAGTCCATACTTGAAAGTTATCAATAAATGAAATCTAATCAATAATATATGAAATCAGTAATAATGTTTACATATATTCTCACTATACCTATAAATTTCTTTTACCTCCACAAATTTGGATGTATCCATGGATAAATAGTGATGAAAACAAGAACAATGTACATTATCTCAATTAGATCACATATATAAATTTGTAAAATTGAACAGATTATTAACAGTAAAGGTATTTCCTTACCTTATAAATTGGTACAGCATTGTTTACTTGAGGATGGATAAACAAAATATATGTCTCAGGGAGGGCAGAAAAAGATGATGGTGTGAGAAGTGAGGCAGAAACCTCCTCCAAAATTAATTATAATGCAAAAATACAGCAAATACAACTAATACTGAAAGAGCAACCTGAAGACTGTGACATACTACCTACATCTGGGGAAAACATCACAGACAAAGGTAAAGTAGCAAAGATGTGATCCAGTAGGATCCAAGTCCTCCCCCAGCCCCAGCTCACAAGCAGGGGAAAGAGAAATGGAGTGGGGAGGGAGTAAAAGCCCAGTAATGCTAAACACCCACACCTGGACATATGATCTGGGGGAAAAAACCCACACTGCATGGTGCTCTGGAGTTTAGAGGGGTTGGAAATCAAAGACAGGCAGAATTCTCGGAGAGACTGAGATCCCAGCCAATTGTGGAGAACAGGTACCCACAACTGGCTGCTCTGGGACAAAAGAAAGGTGGGCATTTTGAAAGACTTCCCAACAGTGAGAGGGGTACTGATGGAGCAAGGATTACACAGAGATTGCTGCTCAGGAGAAAGGACAGATGGGCAATATTGTCCAGGCACACTCAACCCAGAAGGTTGGGAACTTTCAGAAGATTCAGGCACTCCATCCCCCTGGCTGGCAATGCAGTGCTGAGGACCCTGACTATGATATGCAGCCTAGCACTCCTTCCTCCCAGCAGGCACTGGTCTGCTCACCTGCTGACCCTGCCATTGCGCCAGAGCAGCCAGAGGGCAGCCTCACCTGCAGCAGCCACAGGGACATAACACAGAGGCTCCTCCATGCATGCTTGGCCCACTGGCCCTGGTAGTGGAGGCAGGCACTGCAGGCAGGAAGCAGGAAAGAGCTCTTTCCTCCTGGCAGGAGCAGGTACCACTGGCTTGCAACCCCCACCATTGCTCCAGGTGCTGAGCAGCTCCAGAGAGTAGAGCTTCTCGGCACTAGAGAGTGCTACCTAAACAAAGTTATTATGCCATAGTAATCATTAGAAATACGAAATGGCAAAAGAATCTGGTACAGACCAAAATCCTACAAACACCAAAAAGAGGGCTAACTGAAACGGAAATCAATTTTCTTGATAAAAATTCAAAATAAAAATCATAAACATACTCACAGAGCTACAGAAAAGTATTCAAGATCTCAGGGAGCACTTCTAGAAAGAGATATAATTTTGAAAAACACACTGAAATGAAACATACAATGGAGGGATTTAAAAGCAGATTAGATGAAGTAAAGGAGATAGTAAATGAAATAGAAATTAGAGAACAGGAATACAAAGAAGCTGTAGAGGAGACAGTAAATGAAATAGAAATTAGAGAACAGGAATACAAAGAAGCTGAGGCACAGAGAGAAAAAAGGATCTCTAGGAATGAAAGAATAATACAAGAGCTGTGTGACCTATCCAAATGGAACAATATTCATATTATAGGGGTACCAGAAGGCCAAGAGAGAGTAAAAGGGATAGAAAGTGTCTTTGAGGAGGTAATTGATGAAAACTTCCTCAGTCTGGGGAAGGAGATAGTCTCTCAGGCCATGGAGGTACACAGATCTCCCATCACAAGGGACCCAAAGAAGACAACACCAAGACATATAACAATTAAAATGGCAAATATCAAGGACAAGGACAGAATATTAAAAGCATCCAGAAAGAGAAAAAAGATCATACAAAGGAAAACCCATCAGGCTCTCACCAGACTTATCAGCAGAAAGTTTACAGGCCAGAAGAGAGTGGCATGATATATTTGATGCAATGAAACAGAAGGGCCTCAAACCGAGAATACTGTATCCAGCAAGATTATCATTTAAATTTGAAGGAGGGATTAAACAATTTCCAGATAAGCAAAAGCTGAGAGAATGTACCTCCCACAAGCTGTCTCTACAGTGTATTTTAAAGGGACTTCTATAGATGGACGTGCTCCAAAGGCTAAATAGCTGTCACCAGAGAAAATTAAACCACAGCAAAAGAAGTAGACTAAGTAATTACTAAGTAAATGTAAATTTACACCAACTACCAACAAAGTCAGTGAAGGGTTACACAAAGAGTACATAATATGACACAATATATAAAGAGTGGAGGAGGAAGAAAAATAAGGGAGGAAAAAGGAACCTTTACATTGTGTTTGGAATTAATCAAGTTAAGTTAGACAGATAGTAAAGAAGCTGCCCTTGAGGTTTGGTAACCAAAAATCTAAAGCCTGCGATGACAGTCAGTGCATATTTATTGAAAATCACCCTAAATATAAATGGAATGAATGCACCAATCAAAAGGCATACAGTTAAAGAATGGATTAAAAAAAAAAAGACCCTTCTATATGCTGCCTACAAAAGACTCACTCCGAACCCAAAGACATACACAAACTAAAAGTGAAGGGATGAAAAAAGATATTTCATGCAACTAATAGAGAGAAAAAAGCAGAAATTGCAGTACTTGGATCAGAAAATATAGACTTCAAACAAAGAAAGTAACAAGAGACAAAGAAAGACATTGCATAATGATAAAGCAATGTTTGCATTGCTCACATCCAGGAAAGCTACAATCCCAATTTCATGAAAATTAGCATTTCAGTGTTTGGAAAGCTAATCAATATATCCCCAGTGCTTACAGAACTCTTCTCTTCATCACTTTCTTGCTTCCTCATCTCCTTTCTCCAATATTTCAAAACAAATAGAAAGAACATCTCTGTATAAGTCAGTTTAAATAATCATAAATAATAGACTTATGGCATCATATGTTTTTATTATGAACCATATATTCTAAATTTTAAATTTAAAAAAGATCATTGATGAATTGATGGTTAAAATTTTATTTTATTTTACATATTGCACTTTTTTGTCTCTGACATTATGCTAGGCATAAAAATGGTTCAAAAGTAATAAAATATTGAGAATTAGAATTTAGAGATTAAACTCCAAGGGAAATGCCTTCATTTTATATGAGTTTTATATGAGCAACCAAACTGGGAGGGGAGAGATAAAATGTCCATATTGCACATTTAGGCAGTGTTAGGTCAGGGAAAGGAACTTGCATTTTCTTATCAACAAATATTCATAAAGTACCTAGTTCTCTATTTGCCAATGTTCTAGACCACAATTACCTTCTTTAGTAGTTGCCTATTCCAAATGCCACACCACTGTACTGGTAGTTTTCATGATTTAGATAGAAGGAAAGAACATGATCAAGAAGAAAAAAGAGAGAGCATAATAATTAAAATATCATCCTTCTCCTCATCCCTTTCATTCTATTAGTTTCTTGGTACCTAGATGTTGCGATGAAAAGAAATTGTACTCCAATATTATTTTGCCTTATCACTTCATTTGTGCCAGCCTACTTAAACTACTACTGGTAATTTCCTTGGTAAAACAGCCTTCAATATGATAATCTTAACCCCAGGCATTGTGTTTAGGTTTCTTAGTATTCAAAGAAATTTTGTTTGGACACATAGCAGATACCAGAAACTCAACATCCTGAGTGTTACAAATGAGAAAAAGGAAGGAATTGTCCCTTAAAAAGTATGAATGGATTTTTAATGATCATGCTAAATACTGTCACACATTTATCCCTTGAATTTTTACAATCCTCAAAAGAGAATTATGACTCTCATTGTTAAAGGAGGAATAAAACATTAAAGAAATAAAGCAGTAGTCTTTTTAAGATTACAGAGTTTATAGATTAAGTATGATCATAGTTCTTCATTGTTAATTTTACTACAAACCTAATGCTCTTTGTGTTATGCCATTAGGGATGCTTGCTAATAAAAAGAATTAGGAAGGAATTTAAGCCTTTGCCATGGGGCAAAGAAGTCAGGGTTAAAAGAATCCTAGTTAATGAAGTAATAAGAAGTAGAAGTTTATGTTTTATTTCATCTGGATTGAACATTAGTTTTATGTGCAAGGATGTAATATAATGGCAATAAAGATATGAGGAGAGTAAATAAACTTTGAAAAAAACCAGTAATATGAATCTTTTAAATGTTTTAAAATAATCTATGTATCCCAAAGTTAAGAGAATATAAAAACATATTGTAAACAATGGAAGCTATAGGTGAATCATAATTTTCATCAATGAGAACTCAGTCCGTGATTTAAATAAAATTTTAGATTGGTAAGGGCTATTTAATTGCACTGCACACAGACGAGAATTTGAGGCACATTAAAAAGAAATTGAAGAAGATCCAGATGGGACCAGTATACCACAGGAAGCTAGAAACTTTCCATAGCCAATTCTGGGTCAGAGTTTTATCCATACCTTAATAAGAAACAGTGAAAATTTAAAATAAGATATTGCCATATGAGTGCATGAAGATGTGCATGTTTATACAAGAAAGTGACTCTGTCCAATGTAAGTTAAGATTTTTTTTTTGAATAATCTTAAAGAAAGCCTGGGAAAATTGTCATTTTAAAGCTACAGACAGTTTTTGCCTTCTCAGAAGTAAAGATTTGAATTTGTCTCTGTAGTAGGTTATCATTTTGTTAAGAAAATCAAAAAGGCCAAAAAAGTAAAGCTGATATATTATAAGAAGGTAAGAAATTGGAGGTAAGAAATAAAAGAAACATAAATAAGTTGGTAAAATCTGGAAGATTTCAAACATATATTTATCTATGTTGACTAAATGAACAATTAATTTCAAAAGTTGTTTAGTTTATAATTTATATTCTAATTGTATTCTAGAATGGCATATTTATGCAAAAAATATTATTTCTTAGGATATATCTTGCATCAATTGACTATGCACAGTACTTTTTCTAATATGCTCATTCCTCATTTGGTTAGACTTTATAATAGTGCAAGGAAGTGGCATCATTTACAGAGCTATTATGAAGCACAGTGCAAGCCCTGACTACAACTCATCCTGGTTATAAATACTTATTTTTTGCACTAGTATTTCACAATTCATCAGGGACCAAACTAAACTAAGAGTCCAGTAATAGTAACAGAACCTTTCACATACCTGTTTTGGGTCACTTTGTACCTTTATTCCTAATACAAGAGTTAAGAACAGTATGAGTCTAATTATAAGCAGTTTGACCTTGTGACTACAGTTTTAATTAAATCTAAGTACTGTACAATTTCCAATCTACAGAATTAATTTTGAATGTCAGACTAATGAGGATTTAATGAGGGAAAAAAGTGCTAAAAAATAGCTGACTATAAATAATATCATGTTTACTGTTTTATAGTGTAATTAGTACATTCAAAACATTCAAACTTCTCTTTATAACAGAAGATATACATAAAAAGCTTTCTTATTTAGTGTTGATGTATAACCTTTCTATTACCTTTCTATTATTTCTAGTTATTGTCCACACTAAGTATATTAAAATCAGAAAACCACATACAGTTAATGACAATGATCTTTAGAATCATTTTTAATAAGGGATGTAGATCAGAGAATAAGTAGTATAATGCCAGAGAATACTGCTTTGACATACAAATAACAATTTCATAGGGATCTAAACAGAAAGAATTGTGCATATTTCATTTTTAGCCTTTCCATAATTCATCAGGCTTATATTACAGAAGCCTTGACATGTTGAGTGGATAATTCCTTCAGAGACCCTTCTCTGTGATGGATGCATGAATGTGAGGAAAAGACTGGAAGCATAGAATAGATAAGTACAGTTCCAATCTCAGGCCAATGAAGGATAAAAGAAAAAATGAATACAGTTCAATATTAATGAACTTCCCTTTTTGAGAAGAGAATGTCCTCTTGAATATTTGTTTCAAAGTGAAATAAATGTCCAGGGTTGAACAAGCAGAATGCAGTCTCACAATTCTTTTTGGCAATTTGAAATTCAAATTAGGGCTTGTAAATCTTTCTCAAAGTCCAGGAACATTAAACGATACAAATAAAGTAGCATTAACAGAGATGTACTCCAACAAGAGGTCTTGCCTGATAGTTTCCTTATTTATGGAATATTCACCATGTTATACTCAGTGTTCTAACACAAAAAACTCCAACTTCTGTTGAATATAAAATCATTTTCCTTTGGCCTAAAATTATTCTATGAAGAATAACTAACAAACTCTATTACGGAAAAGACCAAATTGATGATGATTTATGATACCTGTTATCTAAATCTTAATATATACCCTTCATTTGATACATCAAAAGTTTACTTGTGTATTAGAGCAGTTCTTAATTTTTATTTTGTTCATTTATTTTTTTGCTACAGATCCCTTTTGCATTCTGATGAAGCCTATAGAATATTTCTCCAAATAGTGTCTTTAAATAAAACAAGTATGATACACAGGGTTACAAAGGAACTTAGTATAAAAAATTTAGTTACCAACTTATTTACAAACAATTTTTGATATTGTATGTGTTTGTTAACACATTTAAGATATTTCAGAGAACCTGAGTACCATAATTTGGAAGCGGTGATAAACATTAGTGATATTTTTAACATATCTGTAATATTATTAGATGTTATGAAAATATCTCTGATTCTTATTGCTTACATATTCAAAAATACAGCTAGTACAATTATGGCCTTTGCTTTCGTTCATAATTGAAGGTAATACAATATCTCAATGAGAAATAAAGAAAGATTCAAAGCTTTTCCTTATCTTCCTTCACACTTTGGATTTTATGCATGATTCCCTTCCACAGAAATTAGATTAAGAACCACTTTCTTGAGCTAAGAGATTTTCTTACTAGCAGACTCTAGGACAGGATCCTTGATCCTTGTTTTCATATATTAAAAGAATTTAACACTGAGACTTAGGAGTATGCAGACAAGCAGTGCACTTTGTTAGAGAAGTGAGGAAACAGAAACACCTTGATAGACCAAGGTGGGCTGCTCGAGAGAGAGTCAGCACTGAGAAGAATCAGGGTAGCTCCTATTACGGGGAGTGAAAATGTGTATTCATTAGAGATGAGGTCATCTAGCATGACTAGGGAGGCTTTCAATCTGCATGCACAAATGATTACATACACACATATATGTTGCAACATCATCTCATGTAGCATTAGCATATAAAATCTCCACCCAGAGATGGGAAATTTAGTAATAAAATGAGGAAAAGACAACTATCAGACACCAAATTTTCCTTATACACATGTCACAAGTTGTTTCTGACTTGGTCCATTGATTATCTGACCAAGGGGTCCCTAAACCTAGGACATGGTGGCTATAAAACTTATTAAAACAATAGGTTGACATGAAAAGAAAGACATAGTGTAGCCTTACAGGGATAGTGGCCCCAGTCACAAGTCATTTTGTCAGGACTTAGCTATCTAGGGTTGGATTGGTCTCTCCATTTTTTTTTGCCTGTCTCAATTCTAATATCCAAAGCAAGAGTCAGTTTCTAATAAAGGGCCATATAGTAAACATTTAGCCATCACATGCCATGCGGTGTCTTTTATTACAACTTCTCAGCTCTGTAGTGGGAAAGCAGACATAAACAATACGTAAATGAATAGATGGGTTTTTCCCCAATAACAGTTATTTTTCAAAAACAATTGTTCAGCAAGAGGGCCACAGTTTGTCAATACCTAAAGGGCATAAATAAAATCCATGTATTAAGGTCACTAGCATGAAATCTGAATAACAAACTTGTTCTAGTCTTGTTTTTCTTAATAATGAAAATTTATGGTTGCCTCTGGATTCATACTTATAATAATTTTGAAATATACTTAGAAAGCAAGGGAAGAGAGTAATCCATGGTCAAGCACATACAGATTAATAAAGAATTCATTAATTTAACCACTTCAATCAGGAAATTAATAAGTTCAATTAATTTAATAATAAATTTAATCAGTTCAATTAGGAAATTTTTATCACTTTAAAATAGATAAAAATTTTCATGTAAAATACACAATTAGCAAGAAAATTAAGAGTTTTGATGATTATTTCCTTCTGCATTCTTTTTTTTTAATGTTTACATACAGACAGATTGTAAAGATCAGATTTTTTTTTCAACTGAATACTTTTGATCCTACCCATTGAAAGGGACTGAACATTTTTTCAAGATCCAGGATTTGAAAAATCTTGGTTAAAATAAGAACATCCTAAATTATGAGATTATTTATCTATATAATGTGGTTTATAATATTTAAATCTAAGAGAGATCTTATGAGGACTATAAAAGTAGTAATATAAATAATAAATTTTTAGAGTTTAATACATTATTTATTTATTGTTCATTTTCAGACTTGGAACATGTCTTTGGAATGATTGACTCTAGCCCTACAATGTTAAAGAAGAAACTGAGGCTAACTCAAGCTCACAAAACTAAAATGACTCACTTTATTTTACAATGGTGATGTGTCCATTACTTTCAATATGTATTTCAGGTTTTTAAAAAAATACTTTTTTGTTTAGGTTATCAATTTAATTATGCTAAAATTATTTTCATTCAAAATACAAAAGGTATTATCACTATTTAACATTTTCTTTAATACACAAATGAGCTATAAGAAATAACATGCAATTATTAATAGCAGGATACTTTAATTGGTATCCTGCCTAACAAATTTCTACATAAGTCAAATTTTTAAAACATTTCTACAATGATGTCCATAGTTGTTGTAAGCTATCCTTCCTGTTTTCTTAATGAATCAAATGACTAAACATCTACTATTATCTTTTATAATAAAAATTAGGGAGTCTTATCTGAAAAAATATTCCAGTCCAAGTCTTCTTTTTAACTACATAAAACAAAATTTGAATGCATTCTTCCCATGAGAAAGGAATAAAGGTTTCTGTCCAATATCATTTCCTGCTGAAAGTTAAAGTAATTAGAGTTTCAATTTATCAAAATGTCATTCCCAAAATAGAAAAGGTTATTTTGTTTAATTATGTCCATGTTATTTCACCACAAGATTTTATTTTTTATCTATTAATTTATAGGCCAGTGGTAAAGTCAGCAAAATGAACATAACTATGCTGAGTTCTCCAATATTACATCCAAACTGGCCTACACAATGAGCACAGAATTCTTAAAGGTTAATAGCATTCTTCTAAGATTACAAATTCTGAACTTTAGTAGGCTGTTAATTAAAAAGAACAGTTTGTCATTGGAAGAATGTTTTCATTATGGCATACAAATTTCACAAATGTGAAAATACAGAGACATAAAATTCATGTTTGAGAACAGATGATACTCAATAAGCTTCTTCTAAAAAGACATCATCATGAGTGACTTCAAAAAGTTTTGGAGATCTCTCTGGGCGTAAATTTAAATGTTTCAGTTATTAATTGTATAAGAAATTATTTCGAAGTGTCAATAGGATGGGCTAATGCAGCACACACGTACAAATGGAATATTTGGAATAATTCTTAGCTGTATTCAATATGAACAGATCAAGTAGAAGTTATAACAGCTACTTCTGCAAAACTGGTGGCATTTTCAGATCTTGTGGGCAATCACAACTGCTCCTGTATCCACTACATAAACGTTTTAGTCTTGTTACACTGTTTCATGAAATGGCAGACAAATATCATATTTTCCAGTTATTTAGCTGATTATACACAGAAATGAGAGTGATTATAATTATTGGGCTATTCTGGAGAGTAGAGTGTGAAGCAATGCCTCAAACAATTTTGGAATTTGTCTTCCACACTGAGTAAATGACTTCCCCTATGTAGCTGTAATAGAAAAAGTGACTAACATGTGGAAAGAACATTGATAAAAGTGACAGGAGACTGATGGCATGGCATGACATTTAAGCATTATGGGATTTGAGATAAATCATTCATTTATTCATCCAGTTATTTGTTGTATAAGTATGTTTTGAATGCTTCATGCCTCCTGTCATTTTATTATCTGGACAGTAATGACAGTGATACCTAACTTAAGGAATTAGTCTGAGGTAAATTAGATGATATATGTGTAACTGTGCATCATAATTCCTCACTATGTTTTATCTAAACACAGACCCTCTGCTTTGTAAATGTTGACACCAGAGAAATGGAAAAGGGGAAACAAAATAAAATCATATTTCAAATATCAAGTCCACATATGTATATATACATACATATGTGGAGAAAGTGAAGGTTCCTATGGTCAGGATTCTCACCTGGCTCTGGTCGGCTTACTCACTACAACTGTGGGCAATAAGTTGTTGTTATATAAAAAGCTCATCCCAGGGCTCTGGGCTACATGGCTACACTGTGGCATGGCTGAAAGGTCTCAGGCCGCAGGAGGGTAGAGACTGGAGCAGTGGCAGTACCGAGGAGAGAGACTGAGATGCCTACGGGGGCAGAGAGACACAGAGGCAGAGATGAAGGAAGATTACAGACCTGCATACTGTTGGATTCACTCATATTTCTTGTGCCTGACCTGCCACCATGGGAATAAAGTTGGATATAAACCTTTTCACCCCAAGATTGTTCCACTGTCATTTTTCAGTCTCACTGAATCCATAGTGAACTTGTCCAGGGCTGAAACCCATTGGCAAGACATGTTTCTAATTTTTCATGTAGACTATGCTTTATGTATATAGATCCAATGCCTTTTCAATATTTTCTAAATAATTAGTGTTAAATTATTGCAAGTCTTTAATATCAGTTTGAATTGATTAGTATAATGACAAAGTACTTCATAAACACAAAGGGTACTTCATTACCATCAGAATTAAATATGTCTATGCATAACCAAGTAAATATTTAGGAATGAGAAAGAAGGTTTGATGATGAAATTGTATTATCATCAAGAATTCTTTTCCAGCTATGCAAAGAAAAAATGTACTAAAATGGCCTGCATTAATATATTACATAAAAAACTTAGAATACAGCTGGCACAGGATGTTTCTCAGAAGAAAATGTCTTGGATCATCTTTGATTTGGTAGAAATGCAGTGTTATGGGTTAGGTCAGCTCAGTAAAGTAAGAAGCTTAATTCATCATCCAGAGAAAAATGACAATACTCTCTCTCTTAAACTCTCATTAGTGTTTGAGGTTACAATTTCTTTTAACCCACCCATGCAAAATTACCATCTCCTCAAAATAAAAGAAAATTAAGCACACACAGACTTGCCACTTGTTATTTCCTAGTTGGTAATATTTATAGGAGAAAGAATTTTGTACTTTTGTTGAATCATAAAAGGGAGTAATTGGATTAAAGATGGCGGTTTGAGAGGTGAGACACAGGCTTCCTCCTCAAACTGCATATAATGCGAAAATATAATTAATACAACTAATCCTGAAAGAAAAACAGGAAAGAGGACTGGGCCAGACTGCATACACCTGGAGAAAAGAGCAGACCTCACAGAACAGGGTAACATAACAAAGCTGTGACCTGGTGGGGCCCAAGCCCTTCTTCCACCCCAGCTCAAATGGCAGGAGGAAGAGGAACCAAGCAGGGACGGAGTGGAGGCCTGGGACTGCTGAATACCTAACTCCGGAGATCTGCTCTGGGAGCACAAACCTACAATTCATGGTGCTTGCATGATACTCTTGTGATAATGGAGTTGGAAAGCTAAGACAGGCAGAATTCCTGGAGAGACTGAGATTCCAGCTGCTTGTGGAAAGCAGGGATCCATATCCAGCTGCTCTGGGACAAAAGAAAGGTGGGCAGTCTAAGAGACTCCCTAACAAGGAAGCCCTTAGCAAGAGGGCTGCTAAAGGGGAAAGGACTGCACAGAGCTTACTGCTCAGAAGAGAGGACAGGTAGAAAAATTGTCTGGGTGCACTCTGCCCAGCAGGTTGGGAGCTTTGCCATATAGACTCTCATATTTAAGGAGGAAAAAGAAATCCTCCTCCTTAGATGATCTTCAGGTGCTGCACCTCCCTGGCTGGCTACACAGCTCCAAGGACCCCCTCCATGATACACAGCCTAATGCAACTTTCTCCCGGCCAGCTCCCCCTGGCTAGCAAACCAACAAACCCTACCCTGGCGTTAGGCTAGCCAGAGGGAAGATATGCCTACAGAAACTACAAACGCAAAACATAAAGGCTTATACCTGTGTGCTCAGCCCACTGGTTCAGGCAGTGGAGACACGCATAGAAGCTGGGTAGCAGGAAACAGCTCTTTCCTCCCCCCAGGCACCAATACCACTCCCTTGCAACCCCCAACATTGCTTCAGGGGCTGAGCAGCTCCAGGGAGTAGAGCTTCTGGGCACTAGAGGGAGCCATATATAAATATGAAATGCAAAGGATTCTGGTTCAGAGTAAAATTATTAATACCACTCCTGAGAAATATTTAAGTGACATTGAACTCATGACTCTTCCTGAAAGGGAGTTCAAAATAAAAGTCATTAACATGCTCATGGAGGTATGGAAAGATATTCAAGAACTCAGGAATGAATTCCAGGTGGAGATCTAATCGTTGAAGAGTACAATGGACGGTATTAAAAGCAGATTGGATATGGTGGAGGAGATGATAAATGAGATAGAAACTAGAGAAGATGAATACAAAAAAGCTGGGGCACAGAGAGATAAAAGGATCTCTAAGAATGAAAGAATATTGAGAGAACTGTGTGACCAATGCAAATGGAACAATATTCACATTATAGGGGTACCAGAAGAAGAAGAGAGAGAAAATGGGATAGAAAGTGTCTTTGAGGAGGTGATTGCTGAAAACTTCCCCAATCTGGGGAAGGAGATAGTCTCTTAGGCCATGGAGGTGCACTGATCTCCCATCACAAGGGACCCAAGGAAGACAACACCAAGACACATAGTAATTAAAATGGCAAAGAACAAGGACAAGGACAGACTATTAAAAGCAGCCAGAGAGAGAAATAAGATCACAAACAAAGAAAAGCGCATCAGGCTATCATCATACTTCTCAGCAGAAACCTTACAGGACAGAAGGGAGTGGCGTGATGTATTTAATGCAATAAAGCAGAAGAGCATTGAACCAAGCATACTTTGTCCGGCAAGATTATCATTTAAATTTGAAGGAGGGTTTAAACAATTTCCAAATAAGCAAAAACTAAGATAATTTACCTCCCACAAACCATCTCTACAGTGTAGTTTGGAGGGACTGCTATAGATGGAAGTGTTTCTAAGGTTTAATAGCTGTCACCAGAGGTAATAAAACCACAGTAAAGAAAGTAGAACAGCTAATTACTAAGAAAATGCAAAATTAAATTAACTATCCCCAAAGTCAATCAGGGATAGACAAAGAGTACAGAATATGATACCTAATATATAAAGAATGGAGAAGGAAGAAAAAGGAGGAAGAAGAAAAAATGAACCTTTAGATTGTGTTTGTAATTGCATATTAAGTGAGTTAAGTTAGACTCTTAGACTGTAAGGAAGTTAACCTTGAACCCTGTGTAACAATGAATCTAAAGCCGGCAATGGCAATAAGTACATACCTATTGATAATCACCTTAAATTTAAATGGACTGAATGCACCAATCAAAAGAAATAAAGTCACTGAATGGATGAAAAAACAAGACTCATCTATATGCTGCCTATAAGAGACTCACTTTAAACCAAAAGACATACACAAATGAACAGTGAAGGGATGGAAAAAGATACTTCATGCAACTAATAGGCAGAAAAAAGCAGGAGTTGCAGTACTTGTATCAGACCAAATAGACTTCAAAAGAAAGAAAATCACAAGAGATAAAGGACATTACATAATGATAAAAGGGTTAATCCCACAAGAAGATATAACCACTATAAATATCTAGGTGCCCAACACAGGATCACCTACATATGTGAAACAAATACTAACAGAATTAAAAGAAGAAATAGAATGCAATGCATTCATTCTAGGAGACTTCAACACTCCACTCACTCTGAAGGACAGACCAACCAGACAGAAAATAAGTAAGGAGACAGAGGCACTGAAAAACACAATATAACAGATGGATATAACAGACATCTACAGAAATATACACCCAAAAGCAGTAGAATACACATTCTACTCAAGTGCACATGGAACATTTTCAAGAATAGATCATATACTAGGCCACAAAAAGAGCCTTGGCAAATTAAAAAAGATTGAAATTGTACCAACAATTTTCTCAGACCACAAAGGTATGAAACTGGAAATAAATTATGCAAAGAAAATGAAAAATCTCACAAACACATGGAGTCTTCACAACATACTCCTAAATAACCAATGGATCAATGACCAAATAAAAACAGAGATCAAGCAATATGTGGAGACACATGACAACAATAATTCAACACTGCAAAATCTGTGGGATGAAGTGAAGGCCGTGTTAAGAGGAAAGTATATTGCAATACAGGCCTACCTCAGGAAAGAAGAACAATCCCCTAAGAGCAGTCTAAACTCACAATTAACGAAACTAGAAAAACAAGAACAAATGAGACCCAAGTCAGTAGCAGGAGGGACATAATAAAGATTAGAGCAGAAATAAATAAAATCGAGAATAAAAAAACAATAGAATTAATGAAAGCAAGAGCTGATTCTTCAAGAAAATAGACCCTAGCCAGACTTATCAAGAAAAAAAGAGAGTCTACTCACATAAACGGAATGAGAAATGAGAAAGGAAAAATCACGATGGACACCACAGAAATAGAAAGAATTATTAGACAATACTATGAAAAATTATATGGTAACAAACTGGGTAACCTAGAAGGAATGGACAACTGTCTACAAAAATACAACTTTGAAGTCTGACCCAAAAATAAACAGTAAATCTGAACAGACCAATTACCAGCAAGGAAATAGAACTGGTAGTCATAAACCTACCTAAGAACAAAAGCCTGTACCAGATGGCTTCACCGCTGAATTTTATCAAACATTTAGTGAAGACCTAAGGCCCTTCCTCCTTAAAGTTTTCCAAAGAGTAGAAGAAGATGGAATCTTCCAAATTCATTCTATGAGCCCAGCATCACTCTAATACCAAAACCAAAGACACCACAAAGAAAGAAAATTATATACCAATATCCCTGATGAACATAGATGCAAAAATACTCAACAAAATATTAGCAAACTGAATTCAAAAATACATCAAAAAGATCATCCATCATGATCAAGTAGGATTTATTCCAGGGATACAAGGATGGTACAACATTTGAAAATGCATCAACATCATCCACCACATCAACAAAAAGAAGGACAAAAACCAAATAATCATCTCCTTAAATGCTGAAAAGCATTTGACAAAATTCAACCTCCATTCATGATAAAAACTCTCAACAAAATGGGCATAGAGGGCAAGTACCTCAACATAATAAAGGCCATATATGACAAACCCACAGCCAACATTATACTTAACAGCGAGAAGCAGAAAGCTTTTCCTTTAAGATCAGGAACAAGACAAGGATGCCCACTCTCCCCACTTCTATTCAGCATAATACCGGAGGTCCTAGCCACAGCAATCAGACAACACAAAGAAATTAAAGGCATCTAGATTGGCAAGGAAGAAGGTAAACTGTCCCTGTTTGCAGATGACTTGATATTGTACATAAAAAAAACCCTAAAGAATCCACTCCACGACTACTAGATCTAGTATCTGAATTCAGCAAAGTTGCAGTGTACAAAATTAATGTGCAGAAATCTGTGGCATTCCTATACACTAACAATGAATTAGCAGAGAGAGAAACCAGGAAAACAATTCCATTCACAGTTGCATCAAAAAGATTAAAATACCTAGGAATAAACCTAACCAAGGAAGTGAAATACCTATACTCTGAAAACTACAAGACACTCATGAGAGAAATTAAAGAAGGTACTGTTATGCCCTAGTCGTGAGTCCCCAAAAGACCACCAAGGAGCCAATTCTGATGCAAACAGTCAAGGGTCATTTATTTCAAGCTCAAGCTTGGGCTCACACTTGTCACTGAGACAGCAGTTCCTAACTGAGAGCCCCGAGCCCAGGGTAGGCAAGGTTTTTATGCATTACAAGGTGCAGGAAGAAGGGAACTCTAACTTGGCCTATGCTGATTGGGTGATTTAAAGTAAGGGTGTCTTTTACATTCTTTATTGGTTGAGTGTGGCTGATGCAAAGCTGCTGGCTGATGTAACATGTAAGGTATGTTATCTTTAAGGTACAGGAGCGTCTGGACCTTGAGGTCGTTGCTAGGCAACTATCTGGGGTGAGGGTCACTGGAACAATGGGTGGTTTTTCCAGTAATTGGAACAAAGTTTTCTTAGAACTAAGTTGGGGTTGAGGCCTCCTTCTTAAGATGGCCTTTTTAAAATGGAGTTTCTCTTGCTCTCACATTCCCCCCTTTTCTTGTACATTGGGTCCAATCATAGGCCCAAAGTTTTTAAATGACAGAGATATATACAAATATATTTGTAGAAAGGTACCAGAATAATGATTAGCAGGGCTCAACCTGTGATACAGCCTGTCACAGGAAATGTCTCTTTCATATGGGGGGGTGAGGTTCTATTCCTCACCTCAGTTGGCCCCCACTTTGCTCACCTGAGGTCCCTTGCGACTGTGCCTATCTTAGGTTCTTCCTCCTGTGAGGAATCTTACCCATCTCTGGCTAACGCATCATCTCTTGGGACTGAACAGGGAGATAAAATATAAAAGAGAGGACAGCCAACAGCTATAATTCTGGATAAAATCATAATATACATGATTATATTCTTGCATCAAATGCAGGTGGAGAATCAGCATATGATTTCCAAAAGTTGCTTAAAAGGAGTCACTTATTTCTTGAAGTTAATTCTTGAAAAGTAGCACAAGTATGTATTGGCTTTAAAAGATTAGCAACTGCACTCCGTACACATGCTAGGAGAATAGGAATACAAATACATAGCAAAAGCAGAAAAATCAGACAAATTAAAACAACACATTCCTGGAAACTATTCACATTCCATATGTTCTTTTAACAGCAGATAATTTATGGTAGCACAATTCTGAAGCACTACAATTCGTACTTTTCCTAGCTTTTGATTGATTTCAGATAATACAGAAGCAGTTAAATTCGTTGTCTCACTGTATATTTCCTTTTGAATTCTAATGACAAGTCCAGGAACCAGCAGGATGAATGCTGCTGCAACTGCAATAGAGGCAGGAACCAAAAGCTTCAAATTGTTGTCACAATCAGATGGCAGAGCTTGGAGAAGTTTTTCATGACTATTTCCAGGATAATCTATTAGAGCAGGAAGGATGTATCTCATGCCACATATCGAAGGCTTAGGGTGTGGACCTGTACCACCTACCCTGCCCCCAAGATGGGCCTGGCTGCTGCCTGCCTGCTAGGGCTGCCCACAGCGAAGTCATGGGCCATGCCGAGACACCCTCCCCCATCTGCGGAACTCTCAAACATTCCAGGCTAAGCCGCCTTTGGCCCTTTGAGCCTCAACTGATCTCACTGAAGAAAGACTCTAGAGCTTAATGTTTAACAGTTTTGGTAGGGGGTTTCCCTGCATGTAGTTATATCGCCCCAACTGCAAACACTCTGCCTTGCTTCTTCCAGAGGCCCTGTCCCTACTCCGACTACACCCACAGTCTCTGTCTCATGAAGGGGCGCAGTAAGGGGTGCATCTAGGTCTCTATCAATGGTTGGTCAAGAGGGCCTATGAAGATGGGCACCATTTGCAGTTACATGGCTTCTAGGCAAGATAGAATAAATCATGTTATTAGGTTAAGTAGTAACATCTGGAGTTGGATTTTCCATTTTGGAAGAACAGACTTGACAAGGAGATTGATGAATGCATGGCTGAATATGGAGACTAGAAACTATAATTCTGGATTTAGTCCATGTCCCAATGACTAGTATTAGGACTTAGTATAGATAAGGCTGCATTATTGAAACTGTACTTTTCTCTAAAATCACTCTCATTTTTATTAGAAGTAACCAGATTAAGAAAATAATTAACACTTGGCTTGATTATTTGCATAAGTGCAGCAAGAAGAGCAATTGGCTACATAGGCTCTTTTAAATGTGCTTTTCTGGAACTTTTTATAAAGAACTTCACATTGGACTTTTAAAGGCCTCTCAAGGCCAGAAAGCCAAGCCAGTCTTGCCATCAGGTTTTGCCTTCAGCACCTGTAGGTTTGGGTGAATTCCTCTCTTCTTGAGTTCCCCAAGACATTCTGAGGCTCCTGCACCCGCCAGGAAGTGACCTTCTTTACTCACCTGGTAAGGCTGCTGGGAATCCTGTAAGCAAGGTACCAAGCCAGTTCTTCCAAGGTTCTTTGTTGGCTTTCTAAAGTCGAACTCAGTTCCTTAAGGCTGTCTGTTAATATGAGTTTACACACGTGTCTCTCAGGAATAGTATTCCACTCAAAGCCTTGGTAATATAACCAGTGTTTTTAATCGGTCTTCTTACAAGAAAAGCAGATTCTTACTGAACTTATGCAACTAAATATACTGCTATGAAATATAAAAGTAGTCACTGAGAGCTGTTAAATTCTGGAGGGATCAGGTAGAGAGAAAGATAAATGTTTCAATTCTGCTTATAAAGGTATTGTCATTTACTAAACTGTTGTCAGCTTAATAAAAAGCTTAAAACACTTTATCAGTAACACTTGAAACAAAAAGCCATAAAATCATTTTCCTTAGTTTACTTAATCTTATGTAATACCTGTTCTGCTGAAATCCAGCTCTTCACTAGTTCAGGAGCAACAAAACAGTGACTATAAATGACAAAAGACTTGTAAATGAGAGTGGCTAAAGATCTGAGGAGAGCTTACCACAAGACAGTTGATATAAGGAAATTTGGATATTTTTGAAACACAAAACATTCAGCAACAAAGTTTAGCATCATTCCCTTTGACAGTGTTTTTTTAGGTAATTGAGCAGGTAATGATAGATCAGATAAATAAGCTAATTTAGCCAAGTACTCTCTCAATGAGAAAAAATTCCTCTGACATGTTCCAGGGGACCTCTGGAACATATCAGAGTTAATTAGAGGTAAAAGTACCTTTTTGAATTTGATTTTGGCAAGTTGTCAGAAGAAAGTTTCTTTGGCACTTGCTTAAATAGGATTTTAGGTATTTAACTAGAATGACAACAAAGAGGCTTAAATGCAAATACAGGTTACTCATTTGTTAACAACACTTGACTTACAGTCCTTTTAATATGAAGATTTCATTTTCTTAAATACTCAGAGAACTCATTGAGACTTTAAGCATGAGAAACTGCTTTGAAAAAACAATTAGAAAGTTCTTTGCAATCTCAACATTAAGAGCAGACTAATCAATTTAATAGAACTTTGTCTTTTAACCAAGAACAAAATTCTAATTTTGCTGTGTACTTGGTATTGAGACTTATTTGCTTTAATTTCACATAGCATGAATGCATTAATTCTTCCACAAACTTTCTACAACTTTCTTTCACATTCAGAGTTTTCTTTTAAATAAACAGCTGTACTTTAGAAGTTACTTTCTTTTACACTCAACAAAATGAATTTCCATTCCTTATACTTTCTCTTATTAAATAAACATCTTTTCTAGCAAGCAGAGATGTTTTATTACTTTAAGTAGTTTTATTAGAACTTAAAACCAATAGGAACTTTAACTTTCAGTGGACACTGAAAATAGGCTATGATAAACTGTAACACCAGCATTCCTTAGATTGATACATTTATGAATATATTTTATCATTTCTGATAATGTGCTTTATAGCACAATTTTTTTACTGAGCACAAAACATCTTCATATAACTTAGCAAAACTCTAAGAATTTTGGTTACCACAAAATTCTTAGGCTGTTTGTAGGTAAACACACTGTTATACATTAATATATTATTATTATTAAGATATTTATTTGTTACACTTGTTTACACACTCTTTAGCAATTATGCTAGATTACTTATAAAAACTTCTACTAAACATCAAAGTCAAGTATTTCTTTAAACATCTTGAAATATTTAACAGATAACATCAACTTAAACAATTTTAAGTAAACTTAGGCAGCTGATAACCATAAGGACATTTCTATTTCAGTTCAACTTAAATTAGCATTAATGCTTATTAATACCATCTGGAGGTAGAAAAATATTTTTACTTTATGCACTTAGACACACAAACATACAGATTGAGACGCAATGACTACAGTTAGCAACACTTTTCATAAAAGAACATATACACAGATAAACTGATACAAAGATTTGAGTTACTAATATCCAATTGTAGAGGTCACTAGTGGTGAAAGGCCAGTAGTGATGGGGCTGATATCCCCCCCCACGTCTGGGGGACCGGTGGCTTGCAGGAGCAGAATAGTGGAGTCAGCGGCAGAGGCAGACTACTCCCTCTGAGCCCTTTGTCTGGTATAGAGCAGGCTTCCTACTGGAGTGCCTCCACCCTCCGGTCTCAGAGCAGCTTCTGCTTCCCCTGGTGGGGGATAGTTGTGTCTTTCAGGACTTCCACACTGAGGTCATTTGCCCTTCCCTTAACTTCTTTAAAATGGTCCGTCATCAGAGATAATGGAGTAGAGGAAGTCTGACCCATTTCCTCAAAATAAAAAGCTATCGACAGCCCACCAAGTATTACAGACAAACAAAAAGCAAAACAAAAGATGCCCGTGGGCATTCGAAAACAAAATTGAAAGTGGGACGACAGCAATCTGCCTTCGGCAGTAGCGACCCACCTCGTTCCCCCAGAGGTTCTAAACAGATGAGAGACACTCTGTCCCCTCCAAGTGGGCTCAGAGCCAGCTTTCAGACAGACGGGGGCCACGAACTCCATAAGACCCCTCCGACAGAGACGGGGGACCTGGAACGTCTTCCAGGACCCCCCAATTGGTGACCTCTTAGTGTGTCCACTCAGGTCCTGTACCGATCACTTCAGATTCAGATTGGGCCCTTCTCAGAAAGTGAAAGAGTACAGCACAACCACAACATGAACAGTAGACACAAAGCCTGTATCACTCACACACACAAAGTTCTTACCGGCCGGTTCAGACCCTTTGGGTGGGGAGTCCTGGGGGTCTTCGGGATCCCAGACGAGCCCCCAAATGTTATGCCCTAGTCATGAGTCCCCAAAAGACCACCAAGGAGCCGATTCCGATGCAAACACACAAGGGTCATTTATTTCAAGCTCGAGCTTGGGCTCACACTCATCACCGACACAGTGGTTCCTAAGTGAGAGCCCCGAGCCCAGGGTAGGCAAGGTTTTTATGCATTACAAGGTGCAGGAAGAGGGGAACTCTAACTTGGCATATGCTGATTGGGCGATTTAAAGTAAGGGTGTCTTTTACATTCTTTATTGGTTGAGTCTGGCTGACGCTAAGCTGCTGGCTGATGTAACATGTAAGGTATGTTATATTTAAGGAACAGGAGCGTCTGGACCTGGAGTGTCTGGACCTTGAGGTTGTTCCTAGGGAACTATCTGGGGTGAGGGTCACTGGAACAATGGGTGGTTTTTCCAGTAATTGGAACAAAGTTTTCTTAGAACTAGGTTGGGGTTGAGGCCTCCTTCTTAAGATGGCCTTTTTAAAATGGAGTTTCTCTTGCTCTCACAATACCAATAAAAGGAAACACATCCCGTGCTCATGGATAGGAAGAATTAATACTGTCAAAATGGCCATCCTGCCTAAAGCAATCTACAGATTCAATGCATTTCCTATCAAAATACCAACAGCATTCTTCAACAAACTAGAGAAAATCATTCTAAAATTCATATGGAACCACAAAAGACCCCAAATAGCCAAAGCAATCCTGATAAGGAAGAATAAAGCTGGGGGAATTATGCTCCCCAACTTTAAGCTCTACTACAAAGCCACAGTACTCACGAAAATTTGGTACTGGCACAAGAACAGACCCATAGACCAACGGAACAGACTAGAGAGCCCTGATATAAACCCAACCATATATGGTCAATTAATATATGATAAAGTAGCCATGGACATACAATGGGGAAATGACAGCCTCTTCAACAGCTGGTGTTGGCAAAACTGGACAGCTACATGCAAGAAAATGAAACTGGATTATTGTTTAACCCCATACACAAAAGTAAACTTGAAATGGATCAAGGACCTGAATGTAAGTCATGAAACCATAAAACTCTTAGAAGACAACATAGACAAAAATCTCCTGAGTATAAGCATGAGCAACTTCTTCCTGAATGCATCTCCTCAAACAAGGGAAACAAAAGAAAAATGAACTCATGGGACTACATCAAACTAAAAAGTTTCTGTATGGCAAAGGACACCATCAACAGAACAAGAAGGCATACTACAGTATGGGAGAATATATTTGTAAATGACATATCCGACAAGGAGTTGACATCCAAAATACATAAAGAACTTACATGCCTCAACACCCAAAAAGCAAATAACCTGATTAAAAAATGAGCAGAGAATAAGAAGAGACAGTTCTCCGAAGAAGAAATTCAGATGGCCAACAGACACATGAAAAGATGCTCCACATCACTAATCATCAGGAAAATGCAAATTAAAACCACAATGAGATATCACCTCACACCAGTAAGGATGGCCAGCATTGAAAAGACTAAGAACAACAAATTCTGGTGAGGATGGGGAGAAAGGGGAACACTCCTACACTGCTGGTGGGAATGTAAGCTTGTTCAACCATTGTGGAAAGCAATATGGAGGTTCCTAAAAAACTAAAAATACAAATACCATTTGACCCAGGAATCCCACTCCTTGGAATTAACCCAAAGAATACAACTTCTCAGATTCAAAAAGACATATGCACCCCTATGTTTATTGCAGCACTTTTTACAAAGCCAAGATATGGAAACAACCTAAGTTTTCATCAGTAGATAAGTGGCTAAAGAAGAGGTGGTACATGTACACAAAGGAATACTATTCAGTCATAAGAAAGAAACAAATCCTACCATTTGCAACAACATGGATGGAGCTGGAGGATATTATGCTCAGTGAAATAAGCCAGGTGGAGAAAGACAAGTGCCAAGTGATTTCCCTCATTTGTGAAGTATAACAACGAAGCAAAACTGAAGGAACAAAATAGCAGCAGACTCAGAGACTCCAAGAATGAACTAGTGGTTACCAAAGGGGAGGGGTGTGGGAGGGCAGGTGGGGAGGGTGGGAGAAGTGGATTGAAGGGTATTATGTTTAGTACACATGGTTGGGGGATCACAGGGAAAACATTGTAGCACAGAGAAGGCAAATAGTGAATATATGGCATCTTACTACACCCAAGGACAGTGTCTGCATTGGAGTATGGGTGGGGACTTGATAATATGGGTAACTGTAGTAACCACATTGTTTTCTCATGTGAAACCTTCATAAGAGTGTATATAAATAATACCTTCATAAAAAAATTAAAAGAATGAAATCATAAAAAAATAGGGAGTAATTTTATGGCACTAATTGAAACCAAGTCTACACTACAGAGAAAGTAAAAATGAACTTGTCTTTTCCATTATAGAGTTGACCAGTTACACTGCTCTCTTTATCAGCATAAACACACACCTCACACCTACTGTTTTTCTTTTTTTCTGTTGAGCCTCTGCCTAATTAACATTAAGACTCACACCTGCAGTGCTTTAGCCTTTGCTGCTGCTCTGAGTTGTGGTTTTTAACCCTTCATTTTACCTATAACACACGAATGATCACTTCCCCTAACAGGCTGTTTTTCAAAGACAGCTCTTCTCAGTATTTGCTTGCATTCAAAGCCACTCCTGAATTCACCAGAGCTGGGGACTCTGAAGAGGCAATTGTTTTTACTGGAATAAGACATGAACAGGTGGTGCTCCCACCTGCTGCAAGTCTTTGACTATTTGTTGGCTCCAAACAGTTCTTGGACCTGATATTTGAAATGTTGTCTGGCATTCGAAGCATCAGAGGAAGAGAAAACAGGTCATGGCCTTTTTTGTTACTAATGGTCTCATTACAGACTTCTCTGGTTGGTAATTGCTGGCATATTGAAATAAATGGGTGCATTGCTTTCTGGACTGGCTACAAATGGAACTCAGCCAAACATATTGGTACATAGCCTGGCTACTTTATTTTAAACATTAAAAAAGATTCAGCCAATCAGACTGAGTGACTTATTTTCCCCTTAGGAAAGTTTGCAAAATTCTATCTGTAACTGGCAATGGAAACATTTCTAGACAAACATTTCTAGTTGTGATTTTTCACTGTGATTTCTTCCACATAGAAGAAAGCACTTAAGCACTATCTAATTTGGAGTATGTCTGTTCAGTGCTCTTATTTTATTTAATGTTTTGGTATTTCTGTTCTCTAGTGGAGTAGGACAAATTGACTCAAAAACTACTGGAAGTACTCAATTTGAAGGCTTTTATTGACAGAGTAAACCATTATGGTCTATACAGTCATAATTACAACCTGCAAAATACGTTGGGGCTATTTTTGTTGTGCACAAAATTGAAAACATACTGTTAAGTATGGTTGTTTTATTTTCCCAGTATTCTAACAGTTTTCAATGAGCTACTGCAGAAACAATAGAGTAGCTTCAGTACAATGTACCTAAGAGTGGTATTTTGTGTATTTGTGGAGTTATCCACAAAAACTATATTATATATGTAATTTTCAATTATATATCCATGTTATATAGATATAGATAGAAGTAGATATAGATATATAAAAGATAAATACTGTCTTGCCAATGGGTTTCAGCCCTGGGCAAGTTCGCTATGGATTCAATGGGACCAAAGAAATTGACAGCAGAACGTTCTTTGGGGTGAAAGAGTTTATTACCTGGCTCGTTCTCCCGGCAGTAGGTCGAGCACCAGCGTCTCTGCTTCCATGCAGAGCACTGGGCCAAGCCCTCTATATAGCACAATAATAGCTTAATGCCTAAAGGTGTGGAAGCGGTAGCCTAGCAACAGGCCAGTTACATCATCAGGTGGTTTAATTTCAGTGATGATCCTGGCCATAGGAACCCCAACTTCCCCACAGCCCACCCCTCCAGGATTCTCGCCTTACTATCTACATGCTTTCCATCTTCCACAATGGTCCCTGTGCGAGAAAGCTGGAGCACTCTAACCAGGTTCCACAATAGCAACAGAGGATAACAACAACTTAGAGATAATAAAAAATTAAGACACATGTAGAGGCCCAATATAGTCTATCTGCCACCTGAAAAGGGGTATAGGTCCCTTAGCTATTGTCCCATGTTGCTGTGGAACTCAGTGTAAGTCCCTTTTGGAGCACATGACACACTCCTGCTGGGCTCTACTAACTTCTTCGAAAGTCAAAGGCAAACCCACACTGTCTTTTGCCCTGCATGCAACAAACGCTGATGTAGCCATTGGGCTACATCAGAGGCAGGCTTTCCCTCGAACCAACGTATCTAGGCCAATTTATCTGCTTCATCATTACTTGGGGATGCCAGTGGCAAATGTCCTGTCACATGGTATACTGTAATTATTTTAGTCTGATCACATGCCCATAAGTCTTGCCAAAATTCTTGCCCCCAAAGGGGTCGGTGACCAACCAGCCAGTTGGTTGGTACCACTGGTGGTGGCATGGTACCACGTTGGTAGCCACAGGGTCAAGCCCTGATAGACAGCCCAGCTGTCAGTGGACACAACTAGAGGGGAGGGCTCCTGGCTGATCACAAGCCACACGGCCCGCAACTCTGCCCATTGGCTGCTCTTCCCCTCACCATCTTCCATCCATATTGTCTCAGTCTTAGGATGGAAAGCTATGGCCCTCCATTTTGCGGGTTGCCCACAGCTGCAGCCATCTGTGTACCATGTATCTTTGGGTAAAGGGGCTCTTCCCTCCTGATAGGGACTCTCTGCTACTAATGGTTCAAAAGCAAGTTCTTCCTGCTTTTCACTAGTATATGTCATCGGCCCCAACACACGTTACAGTTCTTCACTCAAGGGGCTACTAGAAAGGGCACTACACTGCTGTAGGTGAGCACCCCACTTGACTAGTGTGGGCATTTGTGCCATGCCACTCCTTGGCTTTTGTGTCCAGTTTCATACCCACCCCAAGTTCACAGCCCATCCTTTCTCCTGTAAATGTTGCAGCAATCTAGGTGCTGCACCTTCTAGATCTGAAAGAGAATCGGACATGAGCATGACATCATCAGTATAATTGTACAGCTGCACTGTTGGTGGTTTCTCCCATGTAGCCAAGTTCTGGGCTACAAGTCCATGACAGATAGTGAGGCTGTGGAGGTATCCCTGTGGGAGGATGGTGAAAGTCCATTTCCAATCCTTCCCACATGAAGGCAAACTGTTCCTGACTTTCCTGCTCAATGTCAATGGAAAAGAAGGCATTAGCAAGATCTACCACATAGTGATATGATCCTAGTTCATAGCTGAGAGTATCCATCAAGCCTGCAGTAGAGGGGACAGCAGCATGCATAGGGTGTATGACATTATTCAGTTCTCTGTAATCCACAGTCATACGCCAGGAGCCATCTGGCTTTTTTATTGGCCACACTGGGGAATTGAATGAACTATGAGTGGTCTTTATAATACCCACCATTTCCAGCTCCTGGAGAGTGTCTCCAATCTCTTTATGCCCCCCAGCAGTTTGTATTGTTTGGTATTAGTCACCCACCGAGGCACAGGCAAAGCTATGGGTAGATGCCTAGCATGTCCCCTCAGAACTACCTTCACCACATGTACTCTCAGTCTTGACTCACCTGCAGTGGTCTGCAACCATAGACCCTAGAGAATATCAACCCCCAAAATATACTCAGGAATAGGAGATATATACACAGTATACTCTTTTGGGGGTAGATACGTATTCCCAAAGGGATTTGGGCTTGTTTCACTCTGATGGCCCACCCCCCATATCCATCTATGATAGTGGGGGTCCCGGGGAACCACTCAGGGTTACCATGATTCAATGAACATTCAGCCCCAGTGTCCACCAGAGCCAGGACACATTGTATTTTCACTGGGGACCAATGGATAGCTATTTCAACATGTGGTCTCCAGTCCTCCCCTGGTCCCTTAGGGCAGATACCTTGACCTTCCCCTGAGTTGAACTATGTTCCCCAATCACCTTCCTGTGTGGGCTCAAGTCAGGTTGGCTCACTTTACAGCAGGAAGTCTTGCAAACACACAGGCCGGACTCGTGGCTCTGTCTCTGACCTCTGCCTCTTTGGTCTTAATGGCTGGAACTGTTGCTCTGGTTTCAGCAGTTGTCATAGCTCTAGTAAGATCCTGTTTGACTTCCCATCTAGTTTCCTTCCTTCTGCTCCTGCCCATATTAAATCAACCCACATCTGGGTCCTCGTAACATTCATAGGGCTCTATAAATTCTTCTTGTGAGTAATAGGTCTTATTTCTTTCTGAATTCTCATTGCTTCAGCCTCTCCTAAGTCTGCTACTGTATGTGTCACCTCGCTTATGGGATACCCTAAGTGAGGGGAAAGAATAGCCACTAGAGACCCAAAGAGGGATGTAGGAGCTGTTTGAAGTACAATATTTCTCATCCCAGTAGTGAAAATCTCTTCATCTTGGCCATAATTCTCTGGAGTATAGATGGCATTTCTCATGCCTAGCTCTTGTAGCACCTGTTGGAGCTCAGCATATGTCTGCCATCTAACAGGAGAGGATGATAGATCACCTGGATTGGGCCACACAGCACGAAGTGCAGCCATAAGCCAATCAAGGAGGGAGTGACTCCCTGGGGTCTGATGTGCATTTTGTAATTGCTACCTCAAGGCAGGCTGCAGTGTCAGGGAAGCTAGCTTTCCCATATCTGATGCTGACAGAACAATTCCACCCACCCCTAAGTCCCGCAGATGAAGGAGCCATGTTGATACCAGTTCAGCCTGAGTATATGGGCGGGCCATAGAATGCTCCACGACCTGGGGAGGGGGCTGCTCCTCTCCTTGAGGAACTTTCAGCTGCTGGGTCTTTATTTTATTTACAACCACTGGACATGCTTTCAATACAGGAGGCGCCAGTGCTGATGGCACCTTTCTCTCCCCTCCCCCGAGTGCCTCCTCTGCTACAACCTTTACCTTTTCTAGTGTACCTGGCAGCAATGCTACCTCAGTCTTCAGAAGGTCTCTTACCTTCAGCTCAATGCTTCACAGCTGATGTTCTCATACCACCTCCACCTGTGCTTCCCTCAGGAGTTCGTCTTTTTCCTTGATGGCCTCTTCCTTCTTCAGAACACCTGGCAGCCTTGCCATCTCATCTCCAATGGCACCTTGCTGCCAGTGCTCTTGTATCAGTGCCATCTCTTTCTTCAGGGAATCCACAAAAGTGTGCAGCTCGTGTTCTCGTGCCACCTCCTCTCACATCAATGCCATTTCTCTCCTCAGGGAATGAATCCACAGAGGTTTTCAGCTCACGTTCTCATGCTGCCTCTTGCATCAATGACATTTCCCTCCTCAGGGAATCCACAGAAGTTTTCAGCATGCATTCTCATGCTGCCATTTCTTGGGTCTCCTCTGTAGCCTTTTTTAATATTGTGAGAAGCAGCCAACCCACTGTCCCCGCTGCCTCACGGGCACTCTGCTTCTCAAAGGATCTGCTTACTATACCAAGGGCCTCCCCTACAGCCTCAGGTGTCACCTCTACTTGTCTCCAGTACTAGGGCGGGGCCCAGTCCTCTAGGAGGCAAGCCACCTCAGACCACATACCCACTGGGGGATGATCTACTCTTTCCCCATTCACAGGGGCAGTCCACTGAAGCACCCCTCCCATAGGGGCAGCTTGTCTTTTTCCTTGGTCAACAATGAATCCTGTTGGCTACGCCAATTGTCTTGCCATTGGGTTTCAGCCTTGGGCAAGTTCGCTATGGATTCAATGCAATCAAAGAAATTGAAAGCAGAACGTTCTTTGGGGTGAAAGGATTTATTACCCAGCTTGTTCTCCCGGCGGTAGGTTGAGCACCAGCGTCTCTGCCTCCGTGTAGAGCACTGAGCCAAGCTCTCTATATAGCACCGTAATTGCTTATTGCCTAAAGGTGTCAAAGCGGTAGCCTAGCAACAGGCCAGTTACATCATCAGGTGATTTAAGTTCAGTGAGGATCCTGGCCATAGGAACCCCAACTTCCCCACAAATACATTAAAATTGTATGTATGTATGTGTACACAAAATTATTGAATAAAAGTGTATGAAGTGAAAATCTATGCATAGGACTCAAGTAACCTAATTGATTCAGACTCTGAACCAATTTTCCACAAAATTTTTTCCAGGAGGATACTTGGCATTTAAAAGATATCCAATAATACCAAACTACACTCTCTCTGATTTTCCCTTCTAAAGTATATCCCATTGCCTGTTGAATATTGCCTCCTTGAAGACTTACAGCAGTCTGTGTAGAAGATGTATTTATCCTATTTCTCATATGAGGAAATCAAGATGCACAGGTCAAACCTGAAGCTGTATTATAAGTTAAAGAGCAGAATTGGAATTTAGTAACCTGTACTTATGACCCTTTGTCCCATGTGTCTTCCAGGACCTTATTGCATTCCAAACCTTACAGGTTGAGAGAGTTTCTGATGGACATCTGAGAACAAGAACATATTTTTTACAGGAAACATTCAACTTTTTAAAAGTTTAAATTATGACTACATAAAATGTGATTGTAAAAATATATTGGAGAGGAAGGTAGAAAAGTATATTGGACTGATATATTTGGAAAATTAAGAGTAAAGTTAATTTCTCATAAATTAATAAAGATTGAGTGAATCAAAGGACAAGGAAGAGAGCATAAAAGATTGGTTAATTGGTTGAGGCTTGAAGATGAAACTTGGAAACATTTAAAAATTTTTTCTTCCATTATAACCCAATGGAAAGAGGCAGGAGGAATGGATGTGAACAGTTCGTGGTGTCCATTTTGCTTTAGTAATAGTGATTTCCCTATGACCCAGGAGATTCATGTCTTCTGTCAGGATTCAGAAACTGTATCAGGGTAACTTGTTATCTGGAAACTAGGGCAAAATCTCAGAGCCTTCAAAATTTTTGACATTCATAATGTAACTCATTTTGGTATCTATGCTTTAATTTCTCATTTCTATCCTATTCACTTCTCTAGCCCTGTTCTCACAGAGTGGCAAAGAGCAGACACAACAAGTATTTGTTGGCTGATTGACAATGTAAAAGTGAGGGGGGAAAAAGTAAAAATTAGAAACGATGAGAGAAAGCTGATATTTTGGTAGGTTCTACTGAAGGATTCTGTAAGTTACCTGATTTTTCTTCTTTAGAAATACAATTAGAGCCCTCTTTTCAAAAATCTCTAAAACCCATACAATGTACTTTAATTTAAAAATAAAAAACACCTGTTTTGCTTAATGAGGCATAAACTCCCTTTTAGTACTATATTATATAATATAAAAATTTCTGAATATTAAATATGTCATTATTTCGCATTATTCTTTTATATCATTTTCTCCCTAGGGTGCAAGACAATCATTATAGTTTGTAAATTGTGAAGTTAAAACACCATGGGATTTCATCTGTGGTGAGTTTATGAAAAGGGTGATAGAATTGAACTGTGCCTTCTGGCAGGGACAGAAGTTTTATTCAGTATAGGAGCTAAAAGAGCAGGAAGTAGGTAATGTCAAAGCGAATGGATAATTAAGCTCTATTTAGCCCAGTTTGGTTTCAGCTTAGGGAAAAAAGTCCAACAGTAGAAGAGTGTGACCGAAAGCAGTATTAAACTATTGCTTTGACGTTGTCTTTCAGTGAAAATATCAGTATTTGTATGTACAGTCTAGGTTTTCTAACCTGCTCGCATATACTAATAATTTGTAAAAGTAAAACAAAAACATATATATAATTTCAAAGTACTTAATATAAGTGAAAGATATAAAAGATAGGTGCTGTGGTAAAGTCACATTTTGCTATAGACAAATTTCCCCCATTCTGCTGCTTTGCTGATTTTTCCAGTGACATTAGGGGGCCATTAAAAAAATACCCCAGAAGATAAACTTTGTCTTCTTGATCACTAACCAAATTCAGACACAGAGGATGCATCTGAGCAACTCCAATGATCTTTTTTTTTCTTTCTGCTTCTCCTCATACTAGAACTGTGAAAGACAGATGACCCACTGTCAATCATAGGGTATGGAATTTAGAGTCACTTTGTGATGCAGCCTAGAAATATGGGGTTCCATGCAATTTAAAATTATATATATCCAGATGCCAGTAATTATTAGTGGAAATTCAAGACAGCCATGGTATTTTTATAATGAGAAGGAAGATGACTGTGTGTGATCCCATTAAAGAATCAAAAAGGAGAGAAGCCCATCACCTAATTAACCATTCTAAGGGGGCAATTAATGGTCTTGGTAACAGGAAAAAAAAATTAAGAGAAAATAGGTATATTTAAAAATTTTTTCCAAGTTTCAGGACCTTTCCCTGATGCTTTTCATGTAATCATTGCTAAGGCAGTCCTTTACTTGGACACATTTCACTTCATTTACATGTGAGAAGAAAAGTATCTATCTTTAATTGTGAGAAATTAACCATACGTACAAGAAGTTTCTTCTCTAATTGTTACTTTTATTTGTCAAATCTGTCTGTACATTCAACTCCAAATGTTTAGCTCTTGAGTCAGCCCCTTTTTTTCTTAAGCTATTGTTTCAAGTGACAAAAAAATAAAACAATCCAGGAACAAGTTTGATGTCCTTTATTCAAGAGAGGTCGTGAATTGGGGGAGCGCAGTGCCTCAGAAGCAGTGGAGCATACCTTTTGGACAATTTGGGTCAAGAGTGAGTTTTACGGGGCATTAGAAGCAGAAGCACAGAGCAAGGAGTGATCGCTGGGGCAGCATATCTGACTGTGTTTAGAAAGATCAAGGAACGGGGAAGTAAATACAGAGCCCAGAGTTGGTTTGGCATTTGGAGACTGGCAGACTGTTTATATACTGTGTTTCTGGTTGAGCACAGCATTTACAGAAACATGAAAGTTCTGTTTGCTGAGGTAGCACCCTGGGAAGCAGAGGCTTCATTTGGACCTAGAAATGTATTTCAACCCATAAATAAGTTATAATCTACAAAAAGAAAGTTTTCTTTGAAGCTGGTTTTGGCATGGAATCACAATCCAAAACGCACCAATTCAATAAACCTACATAATTATAGAACTATTAACTTGACCAAATGCTCTCAAAAATGCAAAAGGAGGATTCCATTTATAACATAAGAAAAATACTTTTAAATTTATTGTTCTCAATATCTCTTTTGTCCTTCTGTCCCTCTTACATCTATGTATCTCATACATATGGAGCTAGAATATGCTGTAAATCTCTCTGCTCTTTATTTCAGCACTCTCCAAAACTCTCCAGAATGCAGATGGCATGTTTTTCCTTTTCTACCCCAACCAGCCACCTTTCTTTCTATCCACTTTCCTTAACCTATGTCTTCCTGGATATAGGATCTCCTATTATACTTTTCTTACACAGTGCCTGAACTTCCTTTCTTCTGTACATCAGTTGTGACTTAATCACTTCTTAATATCTCTACATCATTCATTACCTTGATCTAAAAATCAGCTGAAGGGCCATGTTGGTAAAAGTCAAAGGGAGAGAGGTAATCTGTGAATAAATCAGATATCAGTTACCACCTCACCTAATGAAATTTAATAGCAAGTGGTAATACAATATTTTGTTTGCTTGCTGTTTTTTTATCACAATTGTTTTAATTTCACAAAATACCTCTCATAGTAGCTAGTGATAAATAGAATATTCAGAAAACAAGAATCTGTGTTTACACGTTTGTAAATTCCTCAGTATAAAAATTAGTATGACATAGGTACTAAATTAACTGAAAGGTGTTGGATAGCTTTTGTGACATCAGATGTTAATAAATAATAAAAAAGCAAGAGAAAATAAAATCATGTGGCATTTTATACTTTTGAAATGATTTTCTGTTTCTGAGGATGGAAGGAAGGAGGTAAATTCTTACCATCTATGGATCAAGTACCTTTTAATATAACTGGATGACCATGTTTATTTACTTAAGTCACTTTGAAGATTTTATTTCAGATTGTATCAGACTTTTTGGGACTAAACATTTTGAATAGTGTTCATTCATGCGTGCATCTGATAATATTGACAGGGCACCCATTATTTGGCAGACACTGTACTGTACACAACAGTGCATAGATATAGATGAAGCCCCTATTTTCACAAGGTTTTATTATGCTTGAAAAATCTGGAAACATTGCCCAGACTGGCAAATCACTTGCAGATGATAAGGACAGTAAAGTCCATAAGGTTTACCACCCTGAAATGAAGAGATCTATCAGGAAGCAATGCCAAAAAGGAAACACTATCAATAAATATGCTATCAATAATAACAGTAGTTAACAGCCATTAAGGAATTACAATGTAGCAAACAATTTTTAACTTTATTAAACAATTTAATTTTCACAACTCAATGAATAGGCACAATTATTACCCCAAATTTGCATATGAAGATACTAAAACTGAAATAACTTGCAATTTACTTAATTGTAATAACTTGTAATAACAATAACAAGTAACTGGTGAATACCTATCCCTGCCCATTGGCTCTTATTGCTTAAATAAAACATCTCGGCATAGACAAAATATTATAATAAAACAGAACAAAGTGGAACTAATGGGATGTCTGTATTTTGCAATATAGGCTATTACTAATGCCCTTCTTGAGAGCAGAATAGTAAATACAAATCAGGTTGCAACAAATGGAGAAATTAGAAGCAGACTATAGATTACATTTTCTAGAACCTCAGGGGTAAAGGAAGAAAATAGAAAAGACATCATCTTGTTCACAATAATATGCCAAAAAAACTATGCTGTTTTATTTTAGTATGGAAAGATTATTTATACAGAAAGGTCATGTTCTTTGTTTGAGCTAGAAGTACCCTATAAGAGTGGGGATAAAGAGACAGGGAGAGAGAAGACTATGGCTAAAGATATTAAGCTGAGTCAGAGGAAATGGATGACACTTGATTCTTCTTGTCCTACAAAAATAGCAGGTTCATATGGATTAACCTAATGGAAAATACTGCAGGTAAGTAAACATGCTAGTTCCCAGAAGAAATAATAGATAGGTTTCGTTTTATGAAGGAGGAGAGGAGGAAACGATTCTCAAAGAAAGAAGAAAGAATAAAATGTTACTTTAAATGATAGTACTGTTTTTGCTTCTATTTTAATTTGAAAATCACATTTTTTTCAATGAAGGAGAGGGATGACCTCTGCTGAACGTGGTGACTCAGTGAGACAAGCACGAGAATGGCTATGAAGAATGTTTTAAGGAATCTTCTAAGGTGAGTAAATGAATGGGAATGCAGGATTGAGGAAATTCTGATGTGGATTCTAGTAAAATTTAATATAGCCAGTATCACAGTTATATGAAACTTTATAGAATTGCTGAGCATTCTAGATGCAGGAGACAAAGTGACAGATAATTTGACCTTTTGGTCAAAGACCTATAAGCCTATTAGCGAAGTCATGGTGATGCTGAATTTCTTATTATATATAAAACACTGTTTCAGCAATGATAATAGCTATCATTTACTGATAGGTATGTGGGAGGTTTTATATGTCCTTTGCATTTAGCCTAATCAGTATGTCAGTTCCAGTCTTGCCTCTCTCATCCATTTCTGCCCAGCAGTTAGAGTCATATTTTAATAAAAAATCAGATCAAGAGACATTCCAACTTAAAACTCTCTGTCCTTCTTTGTCAATTATTTCTCTCTGTCCTCCCTCAACCCAGGCAAAATAACCTTCTTTCAGAGCCTCAAAAATCCAAAACCCTTGACTGCCCAGGTGCCTGACACATATTGAATTTTCTGAGGATCCTATTACAGGCTGTAACAAGCCTAACTCACTCCATTTCAAAACAAGTTAGTGAAACCTCCTCCTATATGCTGTCCTCTAACCAGACCTTTCTGAGTTTCAGGAATTATGCCTGGAGCCCTCTGGAAACCAGAGATGAGGATATTCCATTCACCAGGCAGTTTTGAAGGACACAGTCTCCTTGACATCAGCAAGTCTGCCCAAGGGCCATTGTTAACTGCTAGCCCTTCTCATCTCTATGAAGTTCCTCTTTAAAATGCTCTCACTCTGAATGGTATTTTGAAGATCGTCTTGGGAAACTAGTCCACCTCTACCTAGGTTGCTGGTTCCTGAATAAAGCAACATTTCCCTTTCACTGACACTTGTCTGTGGAGTTTTGGTCTTTTGAGGGATGAGCAACCTAACCTGGGGTTGGGACTGGTGTTTGGCCAATAACAATCCCACTCTTCTTACCACTTCTAGTAAGTTGGCTCCATCCTGTCCCTTAACTTGCAGCTTAAATATCATTGCTTCATAGAGGCGATCTTTAACCACATGGTCCAATGCAGATTTGTTTCTAGTCCTTACATTCATAGGGTTCCATTCATTTCCTTATAGAGTGTATAATAAATTAATTATATTCAGCATAGTTAC
Source organism: Phataginus tricuspis (assembly GCA_029783875.1). Lineage (NCBI taxonomy): Eukaryota > Metazoa > Chordata > Mammalia > Pholidota > Manidae > Phataginus > Phataginus tricuspis. The sequence continues at coordinate 42,195,115 of JAQQAC010019963.1, forward strand.
TAGTCCATTGTTTGTTCCCCCATCATTTTATTTGCTCCTGTGGAGAAGGCACCTTGTCTCTTTCATTCATCACTATTTACCCAGGACATGGTTGTGTGCCTACACCATATCAGATACTCATACATGAGTTACTGAAGGCTAGCATTTAAACGTACAAGAATCATCATGCTAAAGATGGGCATAAGTAGTCGCACTAAACAGAAACCAAAAGTAAGGTATAGCGATGTCCAGCAACTTGTCCAAAGTTACATTACTAGCATGTGCCAAAGCCTTACCCAAGCCAACCTTATTAAAAAGTCCAGGCTTCAAAGCATAACCCAACATATTTATTCTGATTTAAACAATTATAATAATTTTAGAAGAAACAGTACCCTAGGAAGCCAAGGGGTTTCTCCCTTAGAATTCTGGTTCATGGGACAATTTTGTCTGAATAGCATTTTGTTAAGAATTAGTATTTCAGCATTATCAAAGCATCTCCACTCCATGTCTGAATATCTCAGAAAAAACAGTCTTTGCATCTCTTAGATACTTGGATATTATGAATTAACTAATATGAGTTTAGTAAACTTGGGAAAATTATATATATATGTGTATATCTGGACTGATTACCTGAGAACAAAAACATTTTAACATGAAATAAACTAGGTAATGTCACATTTCATGGTCTTTCTAGTCTAAGATCAGCTGGCCTTCCCATGCTGACACCGCCGAATCTAAAATATATTTTTTCAGATTTCAATAGGTAATAGTATATATGTGACTCTTTAAAATAAAAGTTAATATTCACATGCTAAGCTTTATTTTTATCTATTTTCTTATCTAAGAAAACCCACATTCAACTTGTAGGATATGCCATGCTGAAATTATCTCAAGCTTCACGATTTGTTCATCTACCCTTTGAGACTTGTATACCTCTGAACATCAGGTAGCTAATGAGCTTTGGGCAATGTAGACAATAATCTCTTTTCCCTTAATACCTACACCACATAGTGCAGGAATTTTAATTGTAAGTAATCAACTTCTGCTTATGGATGCCGCTAATATGAGTTAATACAAAGAATTGAAAAAGAAATGCTTTGTTCCTTATAAATAGCAACCTGTTCCATAGTGGTTTTATTCAACAATAAGGAAATCTTAGATCATTTGTTTCATAAGTAATAAAAGACATCTAAATGGGGCAGCCAGGGCAGAATTTGTACAAATCAATAGGGCTCCCTCTGCATCATTCAGGATTCTTAATTTAATAACTGTTCACTTGCACTGTCATCACACAAAAATATAGCTTGGAGGATAAAGTGGTAAGTTTGTTCAGTAAATCTTAGAAAGAAACACATTTATTCAACACCTTAGAGTCTACAAATAAATAAATAATATATACAACTTGAAGGACCATGAAAAAACTATGTAAAAGAATTCAAAATAGTCGAAGAGAGCACAGAGTCCCTATTTTTCCTGGAGCAGATCCTTCTCTATCTGGTTCACTGACAAGTTTAGTTTTTATTTTCAGTATTATTATGATGCTAAGTTCAGGTTGGCTTTAATGTTCTCTATTTCTCCCTTTGAACACCAAAGGAGGATTGATTGTTCTGAAGCTATAATCCTTAGAGCAGGATTCAAAGTTAATGGTTCACAAACCCAAAATATTGCTCTGAGCTCAGCTTCTAAACTGTTTTTCTTCTGTTTCTTGTCTCAACTAGTTTAATCTCTCTTTTTATTATTATTTGCTTGAACTAATCATCAGTTCATCTTGAACTGATTGTTGAATGAAATGTGCCTTTCCTTTCCATATCTGAGCTTTTATTTCTAATTGTACAGGGTTACCAGACAGAGGATGTGAATCTTTGGGAAGTCTTCATCCCTCTGGCTGAATTGATTACCACCCCGCAAGGCTTGGTTGTATCCTTTGCTCCTAGGAGAGCTTTTTTAAAAAATTGAAATATAATGGACATCTAACACTGTGTAAGTTCTAGGTGTGCAACTGTGTTCATTTGATACATTTATACATTACAATATGATTACCACTTTAGTGTTAGCTAACAGCTCCATTATGCCACAAAGCTACTTCTTTTTTGTGGTGGGTACAATTAAGATCTAGTCTCTTAGCAATTTTGAAGTTTATAATACAGTATTTTTTACTATAATCACTATACTGTACATTAGCTCTCTGGGACTTATTTATTTACTAGTTCCAGTTCATATCCTTAAACACCATAGCTTTTGTAACACTGTTGTCATTCAATCAACACTTCTCTGTCATTCTCTTATCTTCATATATCTGTATCTTTAATGATTAGCATGAAATAAGCATGAAACCAATAAATGTTAAAATTTATATAATAAAACAAATAGAACTTATATTTGAGTGGCACTTTTGATTGAAGTCTTTATGTTAACACAATCTGAATAAAAATTTATCAAGCAGGATACACTAAATCTCCATGTCCTTAAAAGAAATAGATAATATCCACATATTGTCTAATCAGCTGCAGAAAAAAGCAACACCAATTTATCAATTGTACTTAAGAAAATATATAACAAGCTAATGGCTCTGGGCTCCTTCTTATAAAAGAAAATAATATTGACATTGTATAACTAAAAGAAAACCAGTAACCCATTATGAGCCTTAGTGTCTTGATTTGAAAATTAAGTATCTTTCTTTTCCCTATCAATATACTGCTCATTTCAATTGTGGGAAGCAGAGAAAACAAGTATCATGGGCTTTCCATGGCTGGGACTAAGAAAAGCTTAAAATAGAACGTGTTTGACTATGTCTGATTTCAGTCTGTAATAATACCCCAGAAGGTCCTAACCTCCCATTTCAATACTTTCTCTTTATACTTTTATTGTAATGACTTTGAAAATCTGTGGTCCATTTTTTTTTAACCTATATCTTATTTCACCCTTAGAGAGGATTAAAACAAGATTTAAAGATAATCAGTCTGAATTTACACAGAAATAGTCTCTTAACTTTCAAATCTCTTCTGGATTGAAATTAGGCACATTTTGTCATTTTACCATATATTTCTCTAAAGTAAATTGAGCCTTAAACAACATTTTCCTTTTTTTTTTGAAATCAGATTTTGTACTCATAGAAGCATAAATATGTAAGTTTATAATCTACTACAATTCATAAAATAATTTCCAATTATTTAATAACCTCTATTTTTAAAGTAATTCAAAGGAAAATATTAGTGAATTGTTTTATAGTTTTGCAAACAATTTTAAAAGAAAAAAATTTCCTTTTAACTCACTTTAGTTAAAATTTAAGGATGAATATAAGTAAAAACACTATGCTTTGGAACTGAGGAGATAAAAATATAACTATTACTCTACTTTCACAGCCTTTCTAGTTAAGCAAATGTATAGTTACTGATCTATAAGCAGACACTTGATATGTTCTATATAAATACATACTGTTATTGGAATATGGTAGAAAAAGGGATCAGTTCTTATTTTGGGTATAAATTGTGACTTACTACATATGGTTTAAAAAGGAATGTTTTGAGTTATTGAGTTAGTTTTCAGTGAAGGAGTAACATTTTTAAAATTTTGAAGTACATTTTTAAATTTTATCCATTGTACTCATGTAATATAATGGCCATATAACACATTCAAATTAATTATTATTATCCTAATCGTCAAAAATAAATTGTATTAATTACTTTAAATTAACAATAAGAAAGAAAAAACATTAAAGAAAACAATGGAATTTAATTGTAAACAAAAGCAATAAAGATAACTTGTTAGCAACTCATTTAACCTGAGCTCTGCATAAACTACCTTTAAAGCAATAAAAGGTTTACAAGAACATAAACATATTTATTCATTCAGAACAGCAAATGTCAAATGAAAAGGCTAATAGTTTCATAAGCAACCTTAACAGGAACACTATATAATAAATGCCATGAGGCCTGACAGTTCTAATCAGTTGGTAGGTAACCTTCAAACTTGCAAGGACAGATTTGAAAATTAGGATCTTGTGTTCTGTTAGCTATTATAAAATAATTGGCTGAGAGTTTACAGAAACATCTGATTTAAATACTTAGTTGAATCATCTCAAAAAGTCACAGATTATATCCATAATCTGTTCAGCTAAAATATCTGTTTATCTTATTATATAACAGGTTTATATGCACTAGAACTTTTTGTTATAAAAATTGCTTTTATAGTTATAGTACTATGTAAGTTCACATTCTAATTACCATTTTCACAGGCTTTAAAAACAAAAAACAGCTACCTTTCAAAGGAGAAAAATAGTTCTGGATACTATAAACTAGCTGCTTTAACTTAAATGTGAAAATGTACTGTATGTATCATCCTATGGGAAATTTTCAAACCCTTTGAGGATCACAAAGTGCTAGGTTATATATAGCAAGACTTGAGTTACAAATCATTGTCAAACCAAACGTATTTCCCACTATGACAGAATAATGGACTTGATTCCTTCAATCTACAATAAGTGAAATTGAGCTTGACCTCAGGAAATTTTTTAACACAGTCCCACGTGGCATACTCAACGAGCTAGGAAAATATGAGTTAGGTCATGTTATTGGCTTGAAGAAAATGTTGTTGGAGTTTGGTACTCGAAAAGTAGTTATTGATGGTTCATGGTTGACCAGGATGTACAGAATGGAATAAGGGATGTAGTTGGTCAGTGTTTGAACAAGTTATCTTATGCCACATGAGGTTTTTAAATCTGAAATAATTCTTAATCTTAAAAAAGATAGGTTGCATGGCCTATTTGCTAACTTCTGTTACATCCAACTGGGAAAGGGGGAAGATGACTATTAATTTAGGGGATATATATTATATATATATATATATATATATATCAGTACATAATTTTTTAAGTACATGGCAAAGTCTGACTGAAATCCCTGAAAGACGCAAGTGATATCTAGTTTGGGTAGCATTTTGGTGTTCATTACAAACAATTTTAAAATGTTGTAACCAATAAGCCATGGCTTTCCCAAAGATTCTAATCAATTCCTAATCTACTTAAAACTGCATTTTATACAGATATATATCAAGCTACTCAATGGACAATTTTGGTTAAGTTAGGAACTAATAATAACAGTAATAATGCCCTTAGGATTCATAATTTTGAGAATAAATTCCATTGAAAAATGAAGAAATATAAATGTAGAAAATAATATACATTCTAAGAGATTAAGGAAATATTCTGCTATGTTCAGAACTGATACTGGTGCTAATATAATTATGAAAGGAAATATGATAACCAACAACATTATTTTTAATGTAAGGGTAAATTTACAAGTGTCAAAATTTATGCAAAATAGCCATCATCCACCTTACAACAAGCACTGGTTTCAAAGTCAAGTGCTTAATTCAACTTTTTTTCAGGATTTTTATTATGAGAATAAGAAGTACAGAACATATAAAATTCAGATAGACATAATTAAACCTCTTCCTTAATTGTCACAATATCCATTAAAGCCTGAGGTCATCCATATAAGACCTCACACCAATAGTGGAAGACCTAATGGCCCAGGGGCTAATCCCTCCCTGTACCAGCCCATGAAGATCTTGCCAGCCAGAACACCTAATGGGCAGGGATGGCTCTTTTTCCAAGGCTTGAGAGCTATTAAAGAAAGAGTTATTCGCCATTTCCCAGTTGTTACAAACAGAAACCCCCTTTTGCCACAAGTTCACCAGACACAAAATGGTTCACTGTTATGGACCTATATTCCATTTTCTTCAACATCCTTGTAGATCCCAATGGCCTATATCTATTTGCCTTTACTTGGAACAATAACAATATACTTGGACAGTCATGACTCAAGGATTTCTTATTTCTCCCAAACTTTCCACCAAGATTAAGCACCTTTCAGTTCCCCAAGAAATTGACCCTTTTACGGTATGTGACTTCTTACTGTAATCAGTTACTAAAGAGACATCCATACAAAATTCCATTTATTTGCTGTAATGGTTAGAAGAAAAAGGGCGTAAGTCTGTAAGGAAAAATTATAATTATCTCTAGATACTGTTCATTGCCTAGGTCATAATCTAAGCACTGAAGTAATACAGCTATCTCCAAAAAAATTAACCCAATCCAAGAATTTCCTAGACCTCCTCTAAACAACAGCTCCGTGGATTTCTAAGCTAGTTGGCTATTATGGGTTCCTAACTTTCTCTGTTGATTTCTTTACTCTGTGAACTTAATACGTTTCAGTCCCTAAATTCCTTCCTTGGAAGGCTAAACACGTGCAAGCCTTTTTAATACTAAACAAGTGCTGTAAGAACCATCTGCCTTAGGGCCACCTAACTACTCTAAACCTTTCATCTTATTTGTGCCTGAAATTGATAGCCTGGAATGCTCACACAAGAGCATGGCAATAAACATAGGCCTATTGCTCACTACAGCATACAACTTGATTAAGTTGCCTGTGCCCATTCCAACTGTCCTAAGGCTATATCGGAAGCTGCAAAGTCAGAGACCTCAGTAGATTTCCTAGGAAATGACATTTATTTACAAATTACATTTATTTCTCTGCAAGTAGACTAACCATCTATGAGATCTTTCTGCTTTCACCACCTCATCTACATCTGAAACTTTGCAACATTCTCAATCCTGAGGTATTACTACACCTGACAATTGAAGGCAAGATTCAACCAACACTGTGAGATAATAATGCCCCTTTTTGTGATACTACATCCTGATTTATGCGACACCTCTTTGACAAATTCTAATCTAATTTTGTTTGTTGAAGGGTCATGTTGTAAAGATGGAGAAGGAAATTTCCAAGCTGGTTATGTGGTTACTATACAATATGAAATACTTGAGGGGAAGTCTCCTACAAACTAAATCAGCCCAATGGGTAGAAATTCATGCCCTTACCAGAGCATGATAGTTATCAAAAGGACAAATTGTTAATATTTATACTGACATGTCTTTGGGGTTGTCCATATATTGGGGATGTTGTGGTGGAAAGTAGGAGGATTCCTTATCCACTGTGACCCAATCAAAAACAGACAGCAAATGAGCAATCTGCTTACTGCTATTCTCTTACCTTCTGAAAATTCTGTTATCAAAACTGAGGCTCACACTAAAAGGACTGAACCTGAGAATCAGGGGAATACTCTGGTTGGCTTTCACACAAAGGCAGCAGCAACGGGATCTCTAAAGATTGTGGTACACGTGGATGAAGTCTGTTTTTTTCCTACAAAAAAATGACCCCTTGGTGCCAGACTTTTGCTATCCCGATGTCCTTACAACATGGCAGCAGCCTGCTCCTGAATCAGAGAATTCACAACGGGCAAACAATAGTTGTAAATTCAATGAAAAATTGGGATGATGGGAAGCCCAAGACAGCTACTTGATTCTTCCCAGATCCTTGGAAAATACTCTCTTTGGGCTTTTGCATGCCTTCATCCAACATGGTGCGCTTAAGATGACTCAAATTATGAACAAGCATTGGAGAGATTTTTATAAAACTGCAAAACCAATTACCTCTAATTCTCCTATCTGCAGTTTTTGTTTCTGTTTTTGTTTTTAACTAAGATCATACTGTGTTTGGAGAGTTCTCTTCATGTCACCCAAGTCTGGAGAAATAGGGGAGAATGACTGAGATGAGAAATGCACTTTTTTGGCTGTGGTTAACTAATGTACCACACTGTACACATATACATATATCTTTAATAAGATGTTTTCACCTAAATTTGGAATATTATGAGGTTGCCTGCATTTCTTTATGTTCTCTTAATACATGTAAAAGAAGGTAGGAAACATATTTATGTAGGAAGAGAAGAAACAAGAATGACTTTAGTGCATTTAATTTTCTCAGTTTGTTAAAAAAATGCAATATACATAAAATTATATATTTAAGTTATATATTTATTTATATAAATAGCATACAATATATATTATATTTATATTTTATAATAGTTATATATAAAATATATTTATATCATATATAAATATATATATATTTATATATTATAAAATATAAATATATATGGCATAAAATTGAACCATATATATTTAATTTACAATATACTTTTTGTATATATGTATATATACACACACACTATATATATATATATATATATATATATGCAATTTACAATGTAGTTTTTATAAATTTGTGTAAAGTTATGGCCAACTGACATGCCTTAAGGTCACACCTAGGAATGGTAGTACTTAGGAGAAAATGACTACAGACATTTTAGTCAAAAATAGTTTTACCTATGATGGTCACTGAGTTTTTTTCATCATATACATGGTACTTTAAAAACTATACATTAATATAAAACTATCATTCATAATCTTTTGAAACTATCCACTAATATTCCAAGTATTGCTTTTGAAAGGATTGTTTCCCATTGTCTAAACCTTCAAGTTCTTTCAAAAAATTTAAATATGTACATAATATGAGATAAAAATTCCTTGGTATACTTTGGTATTTGAAGTTCCAAATGATATTTATTTTGTAAAAGCCATATTTTATCAATCTGGAAAAAAGTCTCATATTTTCATATTATAGCATGTTTTTGAGGAAAAAAATGTGGGTACAAAATTAAATTATACTGAGGAATTTCAGCCGGAAGAAACAAATTAATACTTAAAATTTTCCTCTTGTAATTTCACTTTTTAAATTTTTGATTAAATTGGTAATGTACTTTAGATGCAAAAAGCAACCATTTATTTAGTTTAAGCTTTTGAAAATTTAAGAATAAAAGTAGGATTACCAAGCTTTTTAGCTAAATATTTAGCATTACCTTAGTATTATTTTATTTTCATTCATGTTTTTGTTGTGTCCTGATTGAATTCATTACAACTATAATTGCTTCATTGATCTAGGATTGAATATAAATAAATGTTTTATTTATCACCTATGATAATAATATTTATTGATTAGACTATGTTTTCTGTGTTTTTTTTTCTACTTGACTAAAATTTTGCCACACCTCCCACTACCACTGTTCTCATATAAACCCTAGTATTTATGAAAATAAGACATTGACCTTCTTAATCTCAAGAGGTCATTCACAATCATGCAAAGATAAAGGAATGGATATTTCTTAGTACATCACTCTGTGGCAAAAAGAGTTTTACCATTTCAGTCCACTGATTATTCAATTTTTATCAGTTCTGTTTTCCAATTCTATTAAAACTATATATTTTACATTTGCAATTTCTAGAGAACTCTGTTTGCTAAACATACTGCTAGAGGTTCAAATGTAATAATTTGAGGTAATAGCCTATAAAAAGGCCAATACAAGTATTTTCAACTTTCTGGTTTCTTTTTCATTGGTTTTTGTTTTTCTTGCACTTAAACCTAAATTTATTAACTCAACTGGAGGAAGTAATGTTATGTAATAAAACTAAATCATATATTGAGATTTTCATAGAGTAAAAACAGATATAGCAAGATTAAAAACTTCAGTTTCCTATAATACTGAAGGCAAGTATGTAAATACAGGCTTTACATAAAATTGTGACTATGTAACACTACATTATTATGAAGGTTACTTAATATTAAACAGAGTTATATATATCTATAGGGAAAATTATTGTCAAATCAAAAATAATTGGCTGAATCCATTGGGAAGACTTTCAGCAAGGATAGTGGGAGAAGATCAATAAGCTTCTGGGAGAGGTTTGAACTAGAAAAATAAGGAGCAAAATGGAGAGAAACCAAAAGAGAGAAGTTCTGGATTAAAAAAGAAAACTGAAAAAAAATTATAAATATCAGGGAATATTTGAGTCCTCAGAGTTAAGATTATATGCAAAGGAAAAGGCCAAAAGGAATTTGGGGCTAGGATTGGGAGTGAAGTGGGGAGGCAGAGTCTATATGTAGTCTGACATGAATATTTGAGAGTATATAACTGTTTATTTAGAAAAGGAAAAAATTTATGCAAATTACACAAACTTACAAAAATTGATTCAAAACTTTTGTGGCTTCTGAGAATTGTATCAGGGATTCCAAATGCACTTGTATTTGAATTTCAGGGATAGGTCAGTTCATATGATCAAAAGAAGGTGGAGTGAAACTGACACACTACTTACACATTAGCTCAAAAATAATATTTCACCCTTTTACAGTACATAAGAACAAATAAAAGCCAACTTGAAAGAAAATATTTTATAATATAATATTATTTCTACAAATACTTTTAAGTAAAATATGCATATATATATATATGTACATAGTTTGTGAAAGAGGAGGGGCAGGGAAAGAAAGAGGGAGGAAACTATGAACTTCCAACAATTAAACAAAAGGGTGAAATTAAAACACAAAACTGTGTAAAGCTGTATGAACCTTTATACACATGTGATTTGGTTCAGAAATTATTGCAAATCTTAGCAAGAAAATGAGGAGTGTTTTGGAACATTTTGGTGAAGGACAAACCAAAGTTGTATTAGTGAGAAAAAGTTGATGGGTGATAACATGATAAAAAGCTTTGCAAGATTTCAGTAATACACTACGGAACATATGAAAGAGAGATGTGTGTGACAAATAATTGGGTAATCAATACTATGACTGGGAACTACTTAAGAAAGGTGAATGGTTGCTAATTAATGTGGAAAATTTTTTTCCATTATGTGAAAAATGGCAATAATTATGTTCCAACATTCAGTTACTCTAAAATTTCATCAGATTTTCAGTTAACATCTGCTATCTACAATATTTAAATAACATGAAAATAATAATTCTTCAATATAATTCATAAAAGTATTTTAAACAGTTTTAAAATGTGAGGAATAGTAAGAGTAGAAATATATTCATTACAAAGACTACTAACACCAAACAATATTGAGAAACTGATTATAATTATATATTTTATTTACTGGATTTAAAATTCTATGTGCTTTAGTTAAAACCTTGAAATGTGTTAAAACAATGCATTTAAATATGTAAAATGTACTAGCAATAAAATTGATAAGAGATAAAAATTTCCTTATTTTATACTCCATCTTGTTAACTAGTCTTAAACTTCTAATACTTTAAACATTATAAAGCAAGATCTGGGGAAAGATGCAAGACTAATTCCAGATTTCACATAATTTCCACATTTCCAGTCAAAGAGAATCCTCTCACACCTGCACCCAAAAATGTTTCTTAAAACAACAGTAACAGCAAAACAGGAAAGTCATCATCTATGACTGAAAAGCAAAGCTACTAAAATCTCAGGCAATAAGAGGTCAAAGAAAAGACAGATTTTGGCAGAGCTCTCTGGGTTATATCTCTATCTACCATCACGGAAATAAAGTTTGGAAAAGAAGGCCAAATCCTAGAACTGTGTATTAACATACTCCAAATTCAAGATAATGGGAAGGAGAGGATAAGTGGGCAGCTTAGGAAAAATAAAAGTATCCAGGAAATGCAGGGAACATGCCTACTTCCCCAGCAAATTCTCAGGAGATGAGGAGTCAGTCCTGAGCTCATCATTTGGCTTGCTTTAATAGTAGGTAAGTGAAAAAGGAAGGCAGAATGACTATGTATTCACAGAGCTAATCATCTTCCAACAAGAAGCTGGGGTTTTGTAGAACTTAAAAACAAAAAGACTGTTGGGGGGAGTGTTGTATATTTTCCTAGGTTCTTGTCCCCATCTCAACAAAGAATTGAAGGACAGAGACATAGTAGTGAAGCAGAGTAAAAGTTTTATTTAAATTAACTTAGAGAAAAGTGCAGGCAATCTCAGAGAGAGGAGTGCCCTGAAAGGTTGGAGAGAGAAAGTTTAAGGTTAAAAGTTTAGGCACTTAGAAAGTGTGGGCGACCTCAAAGAGAGGAGCACACTGAAAGATTTGGGGGTGCCTCCTTTTAAGGATTTTTCAGGAATGACAAAGGGCTGGGGGTGCAGACTGCTCTGGTCCAGGTTAGCAGCTTCCTGGTTTGGGAGCATATCAATTAAGACTGCCCACCCAGCCCCCCAGGGTGGGCTGAGTTATTGTCTGTTTGCTAAAGAATAAGTTAGGAATCTTACTTCTCAACTTCCTGGGTATTAAAATGCTTACAGCTCTGGGCCTGCATGCTAAATTAGTTGCCCAGGTTGCAAATTCCCTAATTAGGGCTGAAGGAGAAAAAACAGCATCTAGGTAGGTTAAAAAGTAAGCTGGGCCTGCATGATGGGCTAACACACACATGGGCTATGCTGAAGTACCCTCCTTTATCTGGGGAATATTCAAATATTCCAGGCCAAGTTACTCCTGGCTTTTTGAGCTTTAACTGATTAACTCATTAACTTTGGGTCTTTTCTTAGTGGGCTTTCCTGGCCTTATTCTCTTTCCACCCCACTCATATCTATTTTCCTGTCTAACAAGACCAATGAATAGCACATGATCTCCTAGAAAGGAGTAAGAAAGTGAGATACCCAGGCAAAGATCCTCCTCCACTGCAAACTATTAAAAGTAGGATATAAAAACAAACAATGTTATCTCCTCCATATTTCGAGTGAAGAGGTGAGTTAGTTGAATAAAGCAGGTGAGGTAAAATAACTCAGCTAATGCTTCCATTGAAAGTATAAATTCCTAAGCCCATGCTTAAATAATGGCCCAATATGCCATCAGTTATATTTGATTCCAGAAATTATATTTGAACAGGGCTATGGTGCACATTTGACTCAGTGGAATAAATAGTAAAATTCCTCAGGAGACACCACAGAGACACCAAAAATAAAAATTAAAAAAAATTGTCCTTGCATAGTTAGAAAGATGTCAATTAAAGGAAAATATCAGACTGACCTTTGATTTTTTCCACAGTAAGATTCAGTGCTAGAAGCCAATGGAGCAAGGGTTACCTTATTCTGAGAGAAGGAATGTGACTAAGTAATATCATCCTTAGCCATATTGCCATGTGATATTCTTTCTCTTTTATTAAATATAGGAAAGAATACATAAACGATGTTTGCTAAAATATGTGTACTGCAGGATTCCATGGTGAACTTGCAAATCCCACTTAAGTCAGTTATCAAAAAGACATAATGCTGGAAACAATCTCTGAAAGCATAGACTATCAGAAGCATTGCTGTTTGAAATCAGAAAAGAATGGAACATCCCACTATTGCTTAAAGGATCTTAGTCATTTTGACAAACAGAAGCAGCCTCCATTTCCAAACCAGTTACAGGACTTCAGCTAAGGGGTTTCCAAACACATAATATTCTATATTTATCTCTACTTTTAGTTCCCAAGGAAGACAGAACTCTGGTTCCAACTAAGCATCCAAGACCTGATATGAATTACTTTTCAAACAGTCCTGCGTTGCTGAGACTATCAAACCACTGCTTTATTCAAATTTGACATGAAGCCTTTCCCAAATCCTTATCCAACATTGTTTTCCTTTGTTGGGTGAGAGAAATTCAATGGTTTCTCCCAGATACCCACTATTACAACAACTTAAACCTACATTTATTGGACTGTGGTCTATTCCCCATGGTCATTATCAGATGGAATTTATCCGCATTTCCACAAAATTTTACCTATGTTTATAAAATATTTTTCACTATTTGTCTTTTTTTTATTTTTATTTTTTTAATTAAGGTATCATTGATATACAATCTTATGTTCAGGTTTCACATGAGCAACATTGTGGTTACTACAGTCCCCTATTTTTCTTTTTCTTTTTAAAAAATTCCATCTACATGGATCTGGAGATCTTGAATATTGTTCATCCAGTGTCAATGTTTAGGTCTGGAAGAATTTTTACATTTATTTTTTTACTTTTGATATTAAATATTTTATTATTACATATGTAATTTTTCTAAAATCAATTAAGTGCTCATGTTTTATAAATTATAATTAACATTTTGGTTATAATACTTTGAATTCAGGTATTTATACAGATAACTTTAATTGAAAAATCTTCCACATATTTCATGAGGGAAAAATTCTTAAGGTTTCCTAAGTTCCTTAGTTTTCACTCAATTTTTGCAGATTGTTTTTATTTCTCTAATGATATTTATTCTATAAGTAACAGCTTAAACCATTGCTCTAAAATTTAATCATTGGTTTTATACCTCAGGGATGTTCCCATAGCCCCTAAGTTATTTCTCTTGGTTGCATTTGCATTTACCATTGCTGGCACGTAAAGCTATAAAATATCTCGCTTATTTCTCTGGAGAATTCTTACAAAAGGACAATGAAAAGTGGAATATATCTTTTATATATTTCATATTAGGGATGTTACCTTTTCCATGTTTTCCTAGAAATTTTAGAAATACTCTCTTATTTTATTTGTTATTGTATTAAGACAGATCCAATCTAATAAAAATATATGGAAACTACCTAAATGATATCATAAGGGACTGAGGAGCAAATGGAGCTTCCCACAAGGAGTAGATTTGATGTTCAGAGAGTTGTATATACACTGAGGCTTCCTTAATTCTCATCTGCAATGAACTCTTCACATGTGTATCTTTTAGATAATTAAACAAATATTGTTCTAAGTTTTCCTCAGGATACAAGCCATGCCCTGATCTTAGGTGAGTTTTATGAGGGAATGTAAAATATCCTTAAAGACATCAGGAATACATTTTTAGTTTCACATATTTATAGGACTTACTAAACAACAAAATTTTTAAAGTTTAGAGACCCTTCAAATGTGCTGAAAAGGGTGAGTTATACAATGTAACAAAAAGTTTGGCCACTTAATTTTCAACTTTTATGAGTTAACAGAATAATTTTCTGTATGTTTCTCTTATTGCTACAATATATTATTTAACAATTGTCTGAAGTTATGCATTCTCCATAATCATCATTAATTAGTTCCTTCTTATTCTAGAAAATATTCTAAGTTATACCAAAGCTTGATTTTATACTTATTGATTTTCAATAATGAGGAATAAATTTATGTATGTTGAAATTCAGTAATAAATGCCATGTTAATTATCTGAAAGGCAAGATCATTACCATTCTAAAATAAGGAGAAGGAAAATACTATTTTTAATTCTTATTTCAATTAACATCTAATAGGAAGATATGAAATTGCCCTTAAGAACTCATACAGATTTTCAATATTGTTTAAGTAAGTAATCTAATGATTTAATGCAACAGTTACTAGTATAAAACTACAGGAAAGAGAACTACATCGGTGTTTTTTTTTTTAAAGGCAAAATAGAAAATAAAGAAGAAAAAGAGTGGGGGAGAAGAGAGGGAAGGAGGGGCATAAAGAAAGGGAGGGATGGAAGGAAGAAAAGGAAAACAGAAAGAGAGGGAGAGAAAGAGAGAAAGAGAGAGAAAGGAAGGAAGGGAGGGAGGGAGGAAGAGAGGAAGGAAGGGAGGGAGGAAAGAAGGAAGAAGTTCTGTGTGTTCCAGAGAGGAACACTATTGATGAGGACATATTTCATTAAGAATTAGCATCTGAAATTGCCCTTGAAATATTAAGATTTCAAGACAGACATGGAACAGGAATAAAATGTAAATGGAAGGTAGACCAACAGCTTAGGAACAAATTTGAAAGCCTGGGCCACAGTCAAAAGGATAAACAATATATAGCAAAATATTGAGAAATAGGTTTGGGAAGGACTTTCAAATGCTAAATAGAGGGTTTTAGTCATGATTGCATAAGCAACATAAACTATGTTTCAATATAATTATTTCAGGCACAGGTTTTCATAATATCTAAATATTATTACTATAAACTAATGCCTTCATTTATAACCAATAAGTCCTCTGCATTTAATTTTATTCCTTCTACTATATATTTTTATGTACTTTGTAATTTTATAAAAAAGCATCATCATTTCCTTTTTGCATTTTCCTATCTAGGCTAAAAGGTGCATTTTATTCAGCATTTATCATGGATTTTTTTTTCTACTTGTTATAACGAGTTTCTCTCCACCTTGGCTTTTAATCATGTGGTAATCAAATGAAGATATAACTTAACAGATTATGCCTAATACTGATATTTTCTAATTGTGAAGCTTTTCATACATTTCAGACTACTGTTGCCATAGTACAATTCTAAAGTATATCATTCTCTGCTATATATATAGATCTGATTCTATTATATTTCATTCATTGACTGACACACACTAAATTCCCATTATCTTCTAGGAAATTTGAAAACTTCTGTGAATGAAACAATGAGCACAAGAGACTTGGTCCTTGCCTTAGTGAGGCTATAGACCTGGAGAAATCCAGACTTACAATATCACCTCCCATCATGTGGCTCTCCATGGGTTTGTCATACATCTGCATGTCTTGTATCAGCTTTAAATCCATATGATATTTTCCCTAGTGTTAGTAAAGCAAAAAGTTCTGGAAGGTAGAGAAGTGCCTGCCTCCAGAGCAGAGGATAAATTTGTTTCCTGACCAGAATAGAATAGATACTGTGTTCCTCCCAGATAAGGTTGAACAGGCTTACTACCAGCCCTCTTTTAAGACTGGGTTTTCTAAGCTGTGACTCAAACCCATTATTTGTGCAGTGCCCACTCTAGCTCACCTCCACATCTCTGCTGTGAGACTTGGGGGATGAAAATATTAAGTTTATATGCCTATTTTGCTGTGGACAATAAAGACTTTTTTCTCTAGGATTAAAAAAAAAGAATATTAAATAATAAAACATAGGGAAGGGGAATATAATGTGACCTTGGAAGAGGAACCTTAGGCCAATTTGATGTATTATTGCTTGTATGTCTGAATGTACAGTAGGGATTGATGTGTTATGTGCTTGTGCATCCCATCCCATAAGTGCCAGAGGACATTATCTTTAACTGGGAGGAGCTACACGTACAGAAGTGCTAAGGGAACATGCTTTCATAATATTTATCTCTAATGAGTGGATCAGATCTTACTGCTCATGCCTCTGCCCTCTAATGTCAAAAATTTTCACAACATGGGTGATGTCTTTTTAGTTGGCAAGTAAGTCTAGGTCCCAACAGCCTGAATTCAGTGTTATCACTTCTCCAGAAGGGGAACTGATAAACCCTGACAACATTCTGGGGCCCACTTGACAAGTAAATTTACTTGAGATAATGTGGTTAGATTCACAATGCCTTCTCAAAGACAAACTATTGTGTCTCAGGCCCCTATCCCCAAAAAGGAGTCCCAACACCTTATTGTACACTGGGCATGGGAGACAAGTATATGTGACTGGTGGTTTTGAGTGGAGCCTTTGACAGGCGAAGCAACCTATAGGCAGAAAGTCCCCTTAGAGTCTCTGCCTTCTGTCCTCCCTCCCGGGACCATCAGGTACATGCCTTTGGAAAAATAGCTATTAGCTTGCTGCTATGCTTTTGTTAAAGCTGAACCCCTGCCCACAGAGGGCCTACGACCCTATAGCCTGATATTCCTTTTGGAGACAGATGTTCCAAAAACAACCACTACCAAGATGGGAGGAGGCCCAAAGCCTCACTTATCACATATAAATGGTGTATATAGTTAAGAACTCAGCAGACCAGCTTCAGTGGGATCTCAGTTTTACATGAAACTGTGGTAGGCTAACTTGAAGCTTGCAAACGGTATAAAATCTCACACTCTTCATAACTGTTGAAGGTGTAATATTGGGACTTTTTTTCCCTCTGAGAATAAATACATACTTATTTCTTTTACATATAATTTTTATTAAAGTGATTGTTCAAATTTAGGTTAAATTCAGTTACTGTGTCCTATGCTATAAATAATATCTAACTGAAGACTATAATTTTAATTATGGCACACAAGTCATCAATATTTATATTTGCAATGCATATTGTCATGCTAAAGTATTTTCAAAATCTTTTCTGATATTTTCTAATTGTGAAGCTTTTCATACATTTCAGACTATTGTTGCCACAGTAAAATTCTAAAGTATATCATTCTCTGCTAAATATACATATCTGATTCTATTATACTTTATTTCATTCATTTACTGACACACACTTAATTCCCATTATATCCCGGGGAATTTTAAAACTGCCTGAAGTTTGGAAAATTTGGTATATTATATGTTAATTATCAACAAAAAATTAAATATGATTTGTCTGTTAAAGTTATAATGGAGATGAAATGGAAAATACATGTAAAGAATTTAACACCCTGTATGGTAAGCTTTAATCATGATTTTTAGCTATGATGCCAGTTGGGAAGAAAGTTGAAATCAACCAAAGACATTTCAGAAAAGGGGATGTTATGATCTAGAATTCAAGAATGTCTTGGTTATTTCTTGAAACTATTTTCCTTCAGTACATTGCTATTCAAGAAATGCATACAAATAATTTAGTAACATCAATAGATGGTATTTTACAATTATAACCACCTTTCACTTTTCATTGCAGCACTAACTAGATTGTACTATAATTTCCCCTTTTTTGTCATTCTATGCTATTTTCCCTCATCAGACTTTGAGCAGCTGAAGGACAAGGGCTATGTTCTGTTCATATTCGCATCTCCTGTGTCTGACATGGTAACTAGGACAGAGCAAATTCTTATCTGTTGAAAGGATACAGGAAGATATGAATGAATGAAAAAGTTTTTTATATTTTTTCTATGTGAAAGACATTTAAAATCACATTAAAATATGTCAATACTCAGTAAAATTCATGTTTTCTGAGTTTTGAAAACAGTTTAGGTCTTTTTTTCAATTTAAAAAAGTACAGCCTATATAAAGGATAGAATCCTTCATAATGAAGAATACTACATTAGCATAAAATACATTGTCAGAGTAATGCAGTCTTGAAGTCCAAGATATTTGGGGAAAATTTATATGTTAAGTATTTGGATGAAGAAATTTTATTCCTTATTTTAAATCATGATCACGGAAACCATTCAGATTTTTAGGAGTGACTGTAAGCACAGTACCTCAGGAACAATGTAGATTGGAACATATATTTTATATAAAGAGGAAGAAAGACAATTCAGAGAGTGTGAGGTTGAAAAAATGTACAATTTTTATATAGAAATAAAGTATGGTCCATTCAAGATACAAAACATTAAAAGAGAAATAAAATTCAAAGTGTGCAACTGTGGATTCAAATAAATTATTTATGGTGGTTTTAGGCTGTGCAAATCAATATCTGTACTGTATAAGGCGGCAAAAGAAAGATGCATAATTTGAATCCTCCAGATATTGAATTAAATCAATATGTGTCCATTTGAAACAACATTAATTTTAGTCTAGATTTATAAACTAAATTTTTATTATAGAGTAAACATTGAAACTAGCTAAAATGAGATTCAGGGGGGAAATACACTAGGAAGGTGATTTAATTTAAAGACTTCAGGTTTAATATCTATTTAGGTTGTAAGGCTAATCTTCAGCAACGTTGTGTTTTTTCTAATGGTGAAGATTCTGGAAACTGTTAAAAAGAACATTTATTAGAAATTATAGATTAGTAGATCTTTGAAAGTATGTATGCTGAATATTTCTGGAATATGAATGTATAATTAATAAAATATTTCAAAACTAGATACACATAAAATATGCTGTATGATAATTTTCAGAAAAATGGCTAATTTTGATGTGTCTTTCCCACCCCAACTCCAGTCAATCCTAGTGACTTCCTGACAAGAGAAACAAGTGCACAAATTTCCACCACCATGTTATCTAAAGCCTGCCAGTCAGTAAGGCCCCTCTCTCTAGCTGCCTCCATCTGGTTGCTATGGAAAGAACTTCAGAGAGAATTCTCTATTGCAGAAGCTGTCAAGTCTGTGTGCCTTCTTTCTTCTTTGCTTTTGCTCATTAATGATTTGCTTTGATATTTGATTGTTCACTAGAGTCTAATTAGTGGAACCATTCTACGTATTCTTGCCTAGATCATCTATTTTACTGTTATGTAGTATGATGATGAGTCATCTTCAAATTCTTCAGGATGCAAAAATAGATTAAGTGACAAAATAAACTTATTTTTCTTTTGTCTTCATCCTATGGAAGTGTGAGCACCATGTATTCTGAGGTGGATACACACTTAAGGGCCAGTGTTGCTTGTGAAATGAAAAGTGAATAATCTTAGAGATTGGACATGAGAAATTATTTGAAAGACAACAGTTGAGGTATGGGGTTAAAAATCTCAGTGTGGGATGCATATAAAGTAGAAATTAACCCATAACTATAGATTGCAGATGATATACTCAGAAGTTTGAGTTTGAAGTGACATCCTTTCTGGAAACTTTTGTTCATACCACCTCCTCCCCCAGACCATATTAACATTATGGATTTATCTATTTGCCCAAGGACCTATCAAGTGTTTTGTGAACATGATTTAGGTATGATGCTATGTGTTGCATGAATGACAAAACAATATGGCATGGGAGCTTATTTTCCTTATTTTTAGTGGATAAACATAATTTAAAATAATTAGCAAAGCAGGTTGCTAGGTTGTTAAGATGTAACTGCGATCTTATATTTGCTTCCTTTTTAGAGCCCTGTGTATTTTAAATGGGATACCATGTTGAGCATTGCTGTAGGACCCACTCTGGTCATGATGTACAGTATCCTTTCTGTTATATCAACTAGTGTATAACTTGGTTTTGTTAAAAAAAACTGTTATTCATTATAAGGCCCACAGTCTAACTTACCTTTCCCCCTTCCCTTCCTTCTTTGCTTTCTGTAAGAAACTGACTGATTATCTAGTCTTGAGGTCTCTTTTTACTGAACAAAAGCAATCAAACTGAGTGTTTAGTAGCCCTAAAACACTGCTCCTTGTATTGTACTCAAAAAGGAGAGATAATATCGAGATTCTTCTACCTATTTTCACTGTCAAGGGCAGAGATAGAGAGATGCTACCAAATGTCAGAGTGGTCAATTAGGACATCAAACCAAACTGAAAGTTATCAGTTAAGCCTTTATTCATTTGCTGTAATAGTATAAGCAAGAGGCCAGAAAGAAGGTAGGGCACCCCTAATGTTCCGTTTTTCCTATGCATGACAATAGGCAAGGTTCAGATATACCAGCACAGACAGAGGGAATTGCTTTCCTGCTAAGAAAAGTCCACCAAAAACAATTTCTGGCATTTTATAGAGCCTGGGGCTGGGTGGAAGGAAAGGGGGAAGGACTCAGAGCACAAACGTAGTGTGTACTGATACAAGATACACAGTGTATACTGAGTCAGAGTGGAGAAAATATCGTCAAGGCTACTGTCTCCCCCAATAAAGAGATCTCTACAGATGCACCTGAGGAAGCCCAGCCCGGGGCCCCAGTAAGATGGCCTCTGATTGGTGGGGCCCAGGCTAACAATGCAGAGATAGGTGAGACTGTGTCTGCAGCGCACTGCCTGCACACCAGGTCAGTATGCGGAGGTAGCTTTGTGCTACGAGGCCCAATGAGAAGAACGTT
Source organism: Phataginus tricuspis (assembly GCA_029783875.1). Classification (NCBI taxonomy): domain Eukaryota; kingdom Metazoa; phylum Chordata; class Mammalia; order Pholidota; family Manidae; genus Phataginus; species Phataginus tricuspis. The sequence continues at coordinate 42,216,328 of JAQQAC010019963.1, forward strand.
TGTCATTGCCCATGGCTGAGCCAGAAAGACCACTCATAGGAGGTTGGTCAGGAGCTGGACTCCTCAACTCCATCCGTTCATCTTTCAGTGCCTAAGTGAGAAATGGGGCACCCATTACGGTCACAAAGAGGCTGACTTTAAGGGGCTGTGACGAGAACCTTATAAATAGTCTGAGGTCACAGAGGACCATAGTCATAATCAAGATCACTCCAAGTAGGACAATCAGGCCTGCTGATGGAGTGGACATAGCTGTGAACACCAGGCATCACCAAGCCCGGTAAAGATGTCCCCTAGCCCATTAGGGTTTACTTTAGAGAGCCAGGGGTTTCCTCCTGAAGCTTTAGTAGAGACCCTTCCCACCTGCCCTGAGACACCGACTCAGACACAGCACAGCACTGGCTAGTAAGGTGAAGGTGACCTGAGCGCCTCCCAGGGCCAGGACAATGTTCTGCTAGTCAAGACACACACGCAAGAAGCACAACCCCAGAGGGCACGTGCGGTCTCCTGGAAACAAAAGTTTACAACGTTAGGGCAACCCCAACGAGGACACACATTAATCAGGCAATTAATTGGGCTCCATGGTGGTCTGCCATCAAAGTGCCTCCTAGCCCAAGGCTCCTTAGTCCAGACTGAATAATCTAGGGTAGCCCATGTCTTTAGAGGGACTGACTGCCTGAGGCCGGCAGTTTCAAGAAGTTGTGCTTGTCCATGACATCAGCTTGCTAGCCTCAGGAGCGAGGACATCTGGAGGTGTTCCCTGTGGAATGTGTGGGCCATCTTCTGCAGGGCCCCAGTCAGCATCATTACAAGTGACCCCAGGCCCAGAAGTTCCTCAAAGTGGTCACAGCAGCTTGGAAAAGCAGCCTGGGGAGTTTTTCTTCAGGAGGAGAGAAAGCTTTGGGGAGCATTTCTGAAAAAGAAAGACGTTACTCTCCTTCCCCCTCTCCCACACCTGCCGAGCTGGTGAAGTTTGGGTTTTCCTTGTGGTTGTTGCTATTAATATGGCTCAATTAGTAATCGAAACTTCATGTTTTTTTCAGTCATCCCCTATCCTCATCCAGGGTGTCCATCTGAACGGTTGTATACAAAAGGGACGAAAGTATTTCTACAGAAAAACATATTTATATGATCTAACCACAAAGACTCACCTTAAATTAGCACAGAATACTATTTTTTACTAGTTTTTACAAGACTGCACAATGTTTACATCATTGTCCTCCGTTTATTGTTTAAAACCCATTCTGGTGCCCCATATTTTTGAGTCTTTAATAAAGGGATCAAAAGTGATGGAAGGCCATGAAAGTTTCCCCCAGGGTGCCCAAAGTGTCAGCTCTAAGCAGGACCATACAAATGAAGGAAAGAGACAGCATGACTGACCATATGCTGTGTAAAAGAAGTACCTTATGGGGATGGTTGAATACAGACCCCTGGCTGCTTGTCTGAGATGCTTAGTCCAGGCTGGGGTTATCGTGTCTCCACCCATAAACTGCTTAAGCCTGTCTTTTAATTGTCCATAAAACGCACAATTACCTCTGAGGCTTGGGGGTGACATACAGCGTGGAGAGTCCATCGTGTGCCCCCTGGTTTGGCCCACTGATGTGTGGCTTGGGCAAATGTGGTCATAATGCACCTGGATAGTGTGGCCCTGTCAGCAGAACCCACAGGACTGACTATGCCAGACCTGGAAAAAGTGTCAGCTGCAGCTGTGATTCAGCCAAACCCTCTGGATGGGACTTAAGGCCCAGCTGATCCACCTACACAGAACATCTTGTTCCCTTCAATCAAGGAACCTGTGTGTGGGCAGTATATTTAGCCTTGCTGGGCTATGGCATACAGGGTAACTTTTTGTGCTGTTTTAATAACCTCTGGTAACAGTGACAGTTCATGTATGTAGGGGTGCATATAGACAATAAATATATCAATAATATGTATTCAGTAGTGGGGGCTGTAAGAATGGAGGTTTTTAGGGGCCCAAAGGGACCCATGCACATTCAGGTCCTGGTGGTGGTGGCCTCAGCCCCCAAATCAGAGGGTATTATCTATTTTCCCTCATCTGTTGCAGGGACCAGTCATCTAAAAGGCCCCAAAGTTTAATTCTCTCCCAACTCCCCACTGAATTCTAACCTTAGCATAGGACCTACTGTGCCCACAGCCGACAGAGGGGCACTGGACGATCCCTAGTTCTGTTTATTTCTGAAGAAGAGGGTTCTAGATACAGGCCAGAGCCACCCTGGGACCCATCCCTAAGACCGCCGGAGGCTGAAGGGAACAGTACTAGTGTCAGCCAAGGAGGTCACCATCCCGTGAACCCTGGAGGGCTGCCCACCAGAATTTAGTCACAAATCTTTATGGAGGAAGAGGGAGCGGGAAGCCAGTGGAGCAGCAGGCCTGGGGACAGTCCTGGTAGCACAGGTAAGGCTGAACAGTGTGCAGCCCAGAAAGGCTGCAGTTCCCTGGAGTGGACACAGTTCCTCTCTGGACGCAGAGAGGGGTGTCTGGCAGCAGAGATGGGGGATGGGAGTCATGGACTGGGGTGGAGGAAGAGGATGGCCAGCCCCTGTCATCTTGGATCCTGCACTGTCTCTGCTGGTCAGTCTCTAAAGGGGGCACTGCTCCAGGAGCCTGCCCCCACCCTGCCGCTGCACCAGCTGTGCGGGGTTGGCTGGGCTGGCATGGGACATGCTGGGGGCACCCCAGTGGTGCCGCCGCTTTGGCTGTAGTTCCTGCTGCGCTAGTTCCTTAGTGACTGAGGCAGAAAGGGCTTTGTGGTGATACGTCCCGCACCTTGCTGCAGGGAAGGCCCCCCACCACATTCCCTACTGTTCAATGAGGACAGCTGTCCGCTGCTTCACCCCAAATATGTCTGGCCTTGTATGGAGCCAGATATGTCTGGTCTTGAGAAACCTGTAAACACAGTGTGTTGCACCCACGAGTAAGGAGCTAGATAAGGGCCTTGAAGGCCGGACACCTGGCTATGAAGGCCACATGCATGCATGTCTTCAATACTTATGTAACCATGAATTAGCACTACAGCAGTATAAAAAGTACAGCTTTATGCAGAATAAAGTGGCTTCTTTTGAGCACCCTCCATGACGACTCCCGCCTCCTTTGCTCTTTGCGTTGCCCTAAGATCTCAACAGCAACCCCCTGACCCTGACACTTGCTTACCACTCTCTCTCACTAAATTTAGTAAGATCACCTCTGGAAAAAATCGAGGTCTCTTAAGGACTCTTCCGGCAGCTGGGCAAAGCAATGGCCTAGGGCTCTGTTCTTTTTCATGGTTTCAGCTCTGCTGCTCCACAAGGCGTCAGCCTGCTAGTGGCCTGTTAGAGCTACTCAGCTAGTTGTTCCAGTGGGAGTGGCGCGTGGGGAGTGACCCGCCCCAGTGTGAGAGGCCGTGATGGGTAGGTGGGAACTGTTTCCCTAGCTTTCTGAGAACCCCTTTGTTGGATCTCAAATCTAATCCGGCTATGAGCTCAGCCAGAAAGTTGGGACCTAAAGAGAAGGACCAGTGACCCCTCCTCAGAACTGGAAAGCTTATATAAATGATTCATGAGGCAAAAGAAGGACTATCTGGAATATATCTGAGTTTGTAAATAGATGAGCACTGCAGGCAAGAGGCACCAAAATACAATTTTGTTCCTAACAGATGTTTTCTAGGATGAAGAGAAGGCCTACTGCCCCAATGCTCCCAACAACCCCATTTGGCATAAGTACTTCCCTTTCCTTATTTGCGTGGGGGCTAAGCGATGGGCTGGCTAGGTTCTTTTCCATATTGTTTGCTGAATTCGGAGAAGCAAACTAATTTTATTTCTGTTCTCAGCATATAGAACTGTGCCCTATCTAATACACATTAATGGCACCTCTCTCATATACAGTTTATCAATAAGAGGATGCAGCTTGATTCTCACCACATTTATGGAGAGCTGCATGATTGCATCCCTAATGACAAGTGAATTTGAATGTCTATGAGAACACCAAGTTGTAGCACTCTACTTCTTTTACCCACCTACATTAGTCTGGTCCATAAAATTGAGTCTTACCTTAATCTCCACAGATTCTTCCTGGTCAACCAGTTCTAATATTCAAACCCTTTCCCCAGATCCAGATAATAACTGGAAGCACTGACATATATCTGACATCAGAACCTATGTCCTGGGCTGCACACTGGATCTTCTAAATTTTGACTGTCTTCCTAATGCCTGTCACCAAATTAGTACAGGTCTTCTGAAAATGTGAACGAGTAGAAATTCACAAGGTGTTATCTACGGAGGTGACAGTGTGAGTTCACAATCAAGTGACAAGATACCATATTTAAAGATTTTAGAGCATCATAGATGGTTAAGTCTTTAGGAGTTTTTAAAACATACAGTGAACAAGAGAAGCAGATATATGAAGAGATAAAAGTTATGTTTGCAATTATACTGGAGGACTGATTACTGTTTACTTTGCAGGAATGCCTGGCTTTAACTAGTTTAAGAAGTGTGAAATTTGACATCTGAGGTAAGGAAGGAAAAAAAGATTGGACAAGAACATGAAGATGGAAATTAACAGGGAGGAAATAATCTTAGATTAAACACTAATGCCTGGTAACTAGAGGAAAAAAGAATGGGTGGGAAGCAAAAGGTCAGCTTTCTAAGGTTAAATGATGGCTATTCGAATTTTCTAAAGATGATTTTCCATTCCCTGTGGTCATTTTGACAAGAATCCAGGGATGTAGGTAGAACGATTATTACCTTTAATTTCCAGGTTGCAAAATACAATTAAAATAACTCATTTTTGAGCAGAGAATGTGCGCCAAGAACTACGCTGTTTTTTTGTTTTGTTTGTAAGCACAGGATCTCATTTGATCCTCAAAACTACTTTATCATGTAGATAATAGTCTCATCTATTATATAGGCTTTAAATTTTAGACTTAGATATACTTAGTAACTAAGATAAAGTCAAATAATGTATATTGAAGCCAGGCTAAAACCTCAAAGATGTCTGATTCCAGAGACGTAGTTTTTAGTTATTGGGCAATGCACTTTTAATCTCTGAAATACAGAAATTAATTTACTCTCCAAATTTGCACTGTTACATTGTGACTGCAACCTAATTATACACAAAACTATACTAAAATTCTGAAATCCTAATTTCACTAGATTTTAATGACAGGCCTTTTGTGTTCATTTTTTTTTCAATTACTCTGTTGATTATATGTGTAAGCAGAAATGCTGTCTGTCTAAAGCAGTGGTCATTACTGGTTCAAACATCAGTGCACACTTTGAGAATCAGAAATCCACACATTTAATGATTCAAACTTTCTGAAAATAGTCCATAGAACAATAGTAGCACAATAACTATGTTTGTATCTTCAAAGATTGATTTTGAGAGTATCTCCTATTTCACTTATTCTTTGAATACTGGGTTAAAATGCAGTGAGTGTAGCAGTTTCTATTATTTTAATTTTAATCACTTAAGAAACCATCATACTTTCATTGATAGACCAGGGTATATTAATCTACACACTAGGGGTGCTTATCCCACCTGGGACTGAAGAAATTAAAGCATGAAAAATTGCTTAAAAATTTTATGATAATCTATAGATCCTATTTCATTCATACCTAGTCAGTGTTGTACATTATTCCCTAAAAAGTCCCCTGGAGATTTAAATATATTGTAAAAGGAGAAGATTAGAAAAGAAAGGGGCAGGCATTGTATTACATACAGCCAAAAGAACTTTGTTATATTTAACTTATCTTAGAAGAACTCTATTAAAATAACATTTTTCCCTAAAAACCCAATATCCCTATCATATATTTAGGAGGAAATATTTCCATAAGTGTTTCTATCATATGTCATTTAAAAACCATTAGGTATATTAATAAATCATCAATCTACCTTTTAAACAAAATATTAAAAATCTATTTATTCATAAATAGATTTCCTAGTCATACTCATTTAAAAATTTTTTCAAAGAGAAATACTGTAATTTCAGATGGGGCTAAAACGATGCACAGGTTTTGAAACTAGAGAAGTAAATTATATACATGTAATTATACTATCTCTCTTTTATGTAAAGAGAAACAAATCCATTATTTTCACCACTAGAGAATTCATAAAAACTCGTGTTGAAAAGCCATTTTAAAGTGATCAGAATGACTTGAACTAGAGTTCACTTAAAAGAAACTCGTCTTGGGACTCCAGTTGTTTGTCCAGGTTTGTAATGTGAATGGGTCATTTCTACATAGCTTCTTATTTTTTTTATTTTTCTGTCTTTTTATTTTGTTTGTAAATATAATTATCGAGATACCTCTCAAAACTTTCTTTGTGGTAGTGGTGCTGTTTGTTGGTTTGTTTGTTAATGTGTGTAAACATATGATATTGTGGTTTGAAGAACACCAGCATGAAAAATGTTTTACATTGCCCTGGTTATTTTTACTATTTTATTTTTTGGTATCATTAATATACAATCACATGAGCAACATTGTGGTTACTAGATTCCTCCCATTATCAAGTCCCCACCACATACCCCATTACAGTCACTGTCCATCAGCGTAGTAGTAGGATGTTATGGAGTCTCTACTTGTCGTCTCTGTGCCATACTACCTTCCCTGTGCCCCATCCCTCCTACATTATGTGTGCTAATTATAATGCCCCTTATTTCCCTTCTCCCCCTTCCCACCCATCTTCCCCAGTCCCTTTTCCTTTGGCAACTGTTGGTCCATTCTTGGGTTCTGTGAGTCTGCTGCTGTTTTGTTCCTTCAGTTTTTGCCCTGGTTATTTTTATAATACAACCCTTACAGGCTCAAGGGCTGTACTGTTTATCAACCATAGCTCATTAATTGAAGTTAAAGGAATTTAAAAATGTTTACACCAAATTAAGACTTAAAGGAAAGAGAGATAAATTATCTTTTCTTATTTTTATAGAGATAATACTCACTATAAAACATGAAAGAGTATTATAAGAAATGCTCTTCAACCTAGCCTTAGGTAAAACTCATTTGGAGGATGGGAATAAGTGTAATGATGAAACATAGCTTTCCACTCTAAAAAAGATTTTGTTAAAGGAATTTTGTTTACCCCATTAAATAAACAAAAAAAGATGTGTTTTGACAAATTTTCAGAACCTATACTATGCTAAATTGTCTTATATATAAGAGATATGTAATGTACAGCTAATCCTAAGACTCTAACTACTATGGGCTAGATATTTATGTTGTACACTGGAGATAAAGCCATGAGGAGCTCAGATTGGATTCGTTGGCATGTTTTGTCCACAAAAAGAATTTGGGAAAAACAGAGAAAGGCATTAATATCAATTAGAAAGTCACTCATAGAATAGCACACACTTTTACTCTTTTAAGCTACTTACAAATAAACACTGCACAGACACACACACGCACATGCACACTTCTCTAAAACACTGTTATATGTAGTATACATAATATATCATAATGTTCTTACTCAGCCATTTTCCAAGGTAATAAATAATGGTTTATACCAGGCTTGGCAAACTCCAAACTGCACTGTAGAATGGCTTTTACATTTTCAAAGGATCTTAAAAACAAATCAAATGAAATCAAACAAACCCTAGAGACTTGTAAAATCTAAAATTTTATTATGTTTCCCTTTAAAGTAAAAGTTTGCTGTCCCATACCCCTGGTCTATATCACCATATATCATCATTGTTAGTGACTAGTAAATATATATGTATACACATTATGTAAAGTATTTATTTGTGTATATTCATTATATATATATATATATATATACTTTCCTGTTTTTGGATATTTAATATTTAACTTACATCATTGTCAAGATTTTTTTTCCAACCACACTGAGATGACTGACAAGTAAAAATTGTATATATTTAGGTCATACAACATGATTATTTTGTTTTTTATAAGGTATACAATGTGAAAGCACATAGCTATCTTTTTATGCATGTGGCAAAAACACTTACGATCTACTCTTTTAGAAAATTTTAAGTATACAACACAGTATTATTAACAATAATCATCATGCTTTACATAAGATCCCCAAAACATATATATCTTATAACTGAAAGTTATGAGCTAAACTGTGTTAGCTAATCCAAACATATCAATATCCAATCAATTCTCTACTCTTTAAAATTTTCCATCTTCTAAAAGATGCTGTTGGCCATTTTCCTGAAAATCAGCAATGAATTATGTGTTAACAAATCCAATGAACTTAGGTCTCACTTTCTTAAATCCCAACATCAGTTGGCACCATTGACTTTCTCTCTCCTTTTAAATATTTTCCACTTTCATTGTCTAGGATTACACATTTGTGTTATTCTTTTACGTCTCTGGGTAATATTCTTACGCTAATTTTTACTCTTTTTACCATCAGTTAAAGACATTAACTATTGTTCTAACCTTGGTTTTTTGTTTGTTTGTTTGTTTTTTTAATTTCCTTCTCCACTTGTTGACTAGAAAGCCTCAGCAAGTGTTGCGGTTTTTATGTTTTTTGTTCAAACATGTCTATCTTCATTAGGAATGTATTCTTAAAATCCTAACTATACATTTCCAACTAGCTTCTGGGCATTTAATTTGGATTTTTCAGTGCTCTAAAGTCTCGATGAAAACTGCTAGCTCCTCCCTTCACTTTCCAAATTTTATTAATCTGATACTTCCTAATAATTCTTAAAGGACACTGTTTAGACGTTTTCTGGGAAGACTGTGACTCTCTTTACCCCATGGCCCCAAATGTCTCTTCTATGAATGCATAGTTCCATGAAAATATGTCTGCTTAACTATTTAGCATGCTGAATTAAAATGGATTGCTTGCTTGTCTCTCCCTTCTAAAAGAGGTAATAACTGTTGAGATTAAAAATTTTGTCTTACTAACTATAAATGATGTGTGCCTTCTATTAGAATTTTTGCAAGTTCCATTCATTTACTGAGACCTACAGTGTATAACACACAGTTCTTTTTTTAGCTAGTGAGACAAAAATAATTAATACACATAAAGTAAGCACATTATGTATGGTATTAGAAGATGTGTTATAAAATAAAATAAAAAAAAACCAGTAAGTTCAGGGGAACAGGAGTGTTGAGTCAATTTTAAATAGATTAGATAGGGCAGGCCAGAGACATTTAAACAAGGACATTACAGAGCTTGGGGAGGTAGCCACATGGTTATGGAAGAAGAGCATTCTAGACCAAGGAAACAAAGTACAAAGGCCATAAAGACTGAGCATGCCTATGATAGCCGAAGAACAAAAAGCCTAATATAGCAAAGTAGAGAGAAGAGTGACAAGAAATGTCACATGTAGTTGAGGGTTGTATTATGTTGATTTTTACAGGACTTTGCAAGAAATTTGACTTTGTACTGGGGGAAATGGAAACCAATGGAGGATTTTGAGAAGAAGAGTAGTATGATCTACATTTAAAAAGGAATTAATCCACTGTCTATGTTGGAAAAAAGATTGCAAAATGGCAATATGGTTGTAGAGATGAAATAAGAACCTATTGCTCTTTAATCCAGGTAAAAGCTGATGGCATCTTAAACCAGGGTGTTGATGGTGGAAGTAGAGGGTGAAGGAGTTCTCTGATTATGAATATATGTTTTATATAAAGTAAGGTGAATCCTTGATGGACTGAACATGGAATGTAATAGGAAAAAAAAAAGGGATGGCTTCAATGTTTTTGGCCTGAGCATTTGAAAAGATGGAGATGCCATTGTATGAAAGGGGAAAGGTTGTGGTTGGAATGTGCTTGGAGAGGAGGAGACCAGTGTATCATTTTGGGCAGTCTGACAATGAGAACTCCGTTATTGACTCAGGTGGGGTTGTATATAGTCAAGTAAGTTGCATATAGCTTAAAGGCAATTTTTAGGAGAGGATTTGAGTCTGGATATATAATAATGGGATTATCTGATATAGAGATGCTATTAAAGTCCAGGGACTGGATAATATCATGAGGGAACAAACATAAAATGAAGAGGTCCACAGCCTGAGTCTGGGGCACTCCAAACTAAGGAGGAACAAATAAATGGAAAAAAGAAAGAATGGTAGAGATCATGTGCCCTGCAAGCTAATTAGAAACAACAGCTAAACTAAATATTATTTGAAATAAACTGGATTTTTAACATTCTCCAATATCACCCCTCAGTTGCTATATCTCCTGCATCTTGTATTATGGACGATCTTACAAAGCCAACTACTTTGTAATTAGATTTTATATACTCTTAATTTGTTCTATAGGTTGTGGGAAGGCCTATGTTTACCTTCATCCACTGAGATTCTATTGCCAGTGTATCTATATCTATATGTATATTTAAATCAAACTTCAGAAGTAGGAGTGAATTCTGAAAAGCATTATTCTCTGGATTATTTCTCTGAACATGTTGACTGATTTTTGAAAAATTAAATTTTTCTTAAATGCACATACAGAGCACAGTGAGGACAGCACTTGAGTGTATGATAAACGTGATATTAATATGTCATAGCCTAGAATAATAAAACCTGTGCTAAAAAGACAGTAGACTTTGATTCCTATAAATAATGACTTTTAAACACTTAGTATCTATAAAACCATAGGCTTTTCTCATTTTGAAAATCAGAAAACAGGTTTTATTAATGGATTGTCTAAAATACTTTTGAATGACTTAAGAAACTATTGAAACTTCTAATCTATAACAGCCACCAGATGAAGAAAAAGGTTTTATTTTTGCATTCATTTTTTAAAAGCAGATTTTAGAATTTTTTTGACATACAATTTTTTTTTTCCAGTCAGACTAAATTAAAAGGAATTTTATCGACTGATTCTTAATTTTTAAGAAAAGTCAAATTTAGGGCATTGTGTGGAAAAAGTCAGTTCATCCTTTGTGTATTTGAAATTCCCCACTAGTGAAGTAAGAAGTAACAGGTCTATTAAGAGTATTGATGGTAAGTTCAGATAGGGATTTGAGCATGCTTTATTATAATTAGATACAAACTGGTACTGAGGAGATTAAGTTTAAGTTGTTATTAACTTGAAGTTCCCCAAGGCATGATAATTCAAAGTAAGATGGCTAGAAGGACGCTAGAACACCCTGCAATTTGTCTAATTTGCAGCGAGCTAATAAGGCTGATAGTGGCATCTTTATGAATAAATGTACAATTATGAAATCAAAATGACATCTCTTCCCTATGTCTGCGTTAATGTATTTTTTCCCAACAGTCTCATAAAGATAGTTTATTTTTTTTATTAAGGTATCATTGATATACAATCTTATGAAGGTTTCACATTGTGTAACATTGTGGTTACTACATTCACCGATATTATCAAGTCCCCCGGACACCCCATCAGCGTAGTTAAGATGCCACACTCACTACTTATCTCCTGTGCTACACTATCTTCCCTGTGCCCCCGCACACACACCAGGTGTGCCAGTCATAATGCCCCTCAATTCCTTCCTCCCTTCCTCCCCACCCACCTTCACGCACCTCTCCCATTTGGTAACTGCTAGTCTCTTCTTAGAGTCTGTGAGTCTGCTGCTGTTTTGTTCCTTCAGTTTTGCTGTGTTGTTATACTCCACAAATGAGGAAAATCATTTGGCATTTATCTTCCCCAGACAGGTTTATTTCACTGAGCTTAATACCCTCTGGTAGGATTTGTTTTCTTCTTATGGCTGAATAATATTCCATTATGTATATGTAATAAATCTTCTTTATCCATTCATCCACTGATGGACACTTAGGTTGCTTCCATGTCTTGACTATTGTAAATAGTGCTGCAATAAACGTAGGGGTGCATATGTCTTTTTGAACCTGGACCTTGTTTTCTTTGGGTAAATTCCTAGGAGTGGAATTACTGGGCCAAATGGTATTTTTGGTTTTAGTTTATTGAGGAACCTCCATATTGCTTTCCACAATGGTTGCACTAATTTACATTCACACCAGCAGTGTAGGAGGGTTCCCCTTTCTCCACATCCTCACCAGCATTTGTCATGGTTTGTCTTTTGGATGTTGGCCATTCTAACTGGTGTGAGGGGATATCTCATTGTCGTTTTAATTTGCATTTCCCTCATAATTAGAGATGTGGAGCATATTTTCATGTGCCTGTTGACCATATGAATTTCTTCTTTGGAGAATTGTTTGTTCATATCCTTGGCCCATTTTTTAATAGAGTTATTTGTTTTTTGGGTGATGAGGTGTTTGAGTTCTTTATATGTTTTGGATGTTAACCCCTTGTCAGATATGTCATTTACAAATATATTCTCCCATACTGTAGGACGCCTTTTTGTTCTGTTGATGGTGTCCTTTGCTGTACAGAAACTTTTTAGTTTGATGTAGTCCCATGAGTTCATTTTTGTTTTTGTTTTCCTTGCCCAAGGCGATGTGTTCAGAAAACAGCTGCTCATGTTTATGTTCAAGAGATTTTTGCCTATGTTTTCTTAGAAGAGTTTTATGGTTTCATGACTTATATTCAGATCTTTGATTCATTTTGAGTTTACTTTTGAGTATGGACTTAGAAAATAACACAGTTTCATTCTCTTACATGTACCTGTCCAGTTTTGCCAACACAGGTTGTTGAAGAGGATGTCGTTTCACCATTGTATATCCATGGCTCCTTTTTCATATATTAATTGGCCATATATGGAATAATGGCTTTGTGTAGGCAGTGCCCTCTAGTGCCCCTTAGCTCTACTCTCTGTAGATGCTTAGCACCTGGAGACACTGCGAGGGCTGCAGGCTAGTGGAACCAAGAACTGCCAGGAAGAAAGAAATCTTTCCTGCTTCCCAGCTGCAGTGCGTGCCTTCACTGCCAGGGCCAGTGCACTGAGTGTGCAGGGAGAAGCCTCTGAATTATGCCCCTGTAGCTGCCATAGTCATGGCCAACCTCTGGCTGGCCTGGAGCAATGGTGGGGGCAGCAGGTTTGTGAACCGAAGATGACCTGGAGGAAGAAGTGGTAGGCTGCATATCATGGAAGGGTGCTTCGGCAGGCATCGCCAGGCAGGGGGAGGAGTGCCTGAAGCTCCTGAAAGTTCCCAACCTGCTGGGCTGACTGTGCTGTGATGATTTTGTCTACCTGTCCTTTCTCCTGAGCAGCAAGCTCTGTGTAAGCCTTGCACCTTTAGCAGCCTTCTCACTGTTTGGAAGTCTTTCAAAGTGCCTGCATTTCTTTTGTTCCAGAGTAGCTGGTTGTGGGTACCTGTTCTCCACAAGAGACTGGAATCTCTGTATCTCCAAGTATTCTGCCTGTCTTTGCTTTCCAACCTCACTAATCTCCAGAGCACCATGTAATCTAGGTCCATGCTCGCAGAGCAGATCTCCAGGGCTGGGTGTTCAGCAGTCCTAGGCATGTATCTGCTCCCTGCTCTGTTTCTCTTCCTTCCACCAGTGGGCATGGGTTTGGGGAGGGCTTTGGTCCTGCTGGATCACAGCTTTGCTACTTTACCCTTTTCTGTGAAGTCTTCTCTTTTCCCCAGATGTAAGCAGTCTGTCACAGTCTTCTTTCCTGTCACCCTTTCGGGATTAGCTGTATTTGCTTGATTTTTGTATTATATGTGGTTTTGGAAGGAGGTGTCTACTCACTTCTCATACCACCATATTTAAACCTCTCCTTGTGTTAATTCTTTTTTTTAATTTTAGTATCGTTAACCTACAATTACATGTGCAACATTATGGTTACTAAACTCCCCACTTCATCAAGTCCCCCCATATACCCCATTACAGTTACTGTCCATCAGTGTAGTGAGATGCTATAGAATCACTACTTCTCTTCTCTGAGTTGTACAGCCCTCCCCGTGCCCCCCTACATTATGTCTGCTAATCGTAATGCCCCTTTTTCCCCCTTGTCCCTCCCTTCTCATTCATCTTCCCCAGTCCCTTTCCCTTTGGTAACTGTTAGTACATTCTTGGGTTCTGTGAGTCTGCTGCTGTTCTGTTCCTTCAGTTTTTCTTTGCTCTTATACTCCACATATGAGTGAAATCATTTGATACTTGTCTTTTCCGCCTGGCTTATTTCACTGAGCATAATACCCTCTAGCTCGATCCATGTTGTTGAAAATGTCTGGATTTGTTTTCTTCTTATGACTGAATAATATTCCATTGTGTATATGTACCACATCTTCTTTATCCATTCATCTACTGATGGACATTTAGGTTGCTTCCATTTCGTGGCTATTGTAAATAGTGCTGGGGTAAACACAGGGGTGCATATGTCTTTTTCAAATTGGGTTGCTGCAATCTTAGGTTAAATTCCTGGGAGTGGGATTCCTGGGTCAAATGGTATTTCTATTTTGAGTTTTTTGAGGAACCTCCATACTGCTTTCCACAATGGTTGAACTAATTTACATTCCCACTAGCAGTATAGGAGGATTCCCTTTTCTCCACATCCTTGCCAACATTTGTTATTGTTCGTGTTTTGGATGTTGGCCATCCTCACTGGTGTGAGGTGATATCTCATTGTGGTTTTAATCTGCATTTCTCTGATGACCAGCAATGTGGAGCATCTTTTCATGTGCCTGTTGGCCATCTGAATTTCTTCTTTAGAGAAGTATCTATTCATGTCCTCTGCCCATTTATTAATTAGATTATTTGTTTTTTGTTTGTTGAGGTGCGTGAGTTCTTTATATATTTTGGATGTTAACCCCTTATCGGATATGTCATTTATGAATATATTCTCCCATACTGTAGGATGTTTTTTTGTTCCACTGATGGTGTCCTTTGCTGTACAGTAGGTTTTCAGCTTGATATAGTCCCACTTGTTCATTTTTGCTTTTGTTTCCCTTGCCCGGGGAGGTATGTTCATAAAGAAGTTGCTCATGTTTATGTCCAAGACATTTTTGCCTGTTTTTTTCTAAGAGTTTAATGGGTTCATGACTTACATTCATGTCTTTGATCCATTTTGAGTTTACTTTTCTATATGGGGTTAGACAGTAATCCAGTTTAATTCTCTTACCTGTAGCTGTCCAGTTTTTCCAAAACCAGCTGTTGAAGAGGCTGTCATTTCCCCATTGTATATCCATGGCTCCTTTATCATATATTAATTGACCGTATATGTTTGGGTTAATGTCTGGACTCTCTATTCTGTTCCACTGGTCTGTGGGTCTGTCCTTGTGCCAGTACCAGATTGTCTTGATTACTGTGACTTTGTAGTAGAGCTTGAAGTCAGGAAACGTAATTCCCCCTGGTTTATTCCTCCTTCTCAGGATTGCTTTGGCTATTCGGGGTCTTTTGTGGTTCCATATGAATTTTAGAACTATTTGTTCCAGTTCATTGGAGAAAGCTGTGGTATTTTGATAGGGATTACATTGAATCTGTAGATTGCTTTAGGTAGTATAGCCATTTTGACAATATTTATTCTTCCTAGTCAAAAGCATGGGATGAATTTCCATTTGTTAATGTCCTCTTTAATTTCTCTTAGGAGTGTCTTGTAGTTTTCAGAGCATAGGTGTTTCACTTCCTTCCTTAAGTTTATTCCTAGGTATTTTATTCTTTTTGATGCATTTGTGAATGGAATTGTTTCCCTGATTTCTCTTTCTGTTAGTTCATCATTAGTGTATAGGAAAGCAACAGATTTCTGTGTATTAATTTTCTATCCTGTAACTTTGCTGAATTCAGATATTAGTTAGTAGTTTTAGAGTGGAGTCTTTAGGGTTTTTTATGTACAGTATCATGTCATCTGCAAATATTGACAATTTGACTTCTTCTTTACCAATCTGGATGCCTTGTATGTCTTTGTTTGATCTGATTGCCATGGCTAAGACCTCCAGTACTATGTTGAATAACAGGGGAGAGAATGGGCATCCCTGTCTTGTTCCCAATCTTAGATAAAAAGCTTTCAGCTTCTCACTTTTAAGTATGATGTTGTCTGTGGGTTTGTCATATATGGCCTTTATTATGTTAAGGTACTTGCCCTCTATACCCATTTTGTTGAGAGTTTTAATCATGAATGGATGTTGGATTCTGTCAAATGCTTTTTCAGCATCTATGGAGATGATCGTGTGGCTTTTGTTCTTCTTTTTGTTGATGTGGTGGATGATGTTGATGGATTTTTTGAATGTTGTACCATCCTTGCATCCCTGAGATGAATCCCACTCGATCATGGTGTATGATCCTCTTGATGTATTTTTGAATTCGGTTTGCTAATAATTTGTTGAGTATTTTTGTATCTACGTTCATCAGGGATATTGGTCTGTAATTTTCTTTTTTGGTGGGGTCTTCACCTGGTTTTGGTATTAGAGTGATGCTGGCTTCACAGAATGAGTTTGGAAGTGTTCCCTCCTCTTCTATTTTTTGGAAAACTTTAAGGAGTATGGGTACTATTTCTTCTCTGTATGTCTGATAAAATTCAGCAGTGAATCCATCTGGTCTGGGGGTTATATTTTCGGGTAGTTTTCTGATTATCAATTCAATTTCATTGCTGGTAATTTGTCTGTTTAGGTTTTCTGTTTCTTGCTTGGTCAGTCTTGGAAGGTTGTATTTTTCTAAGAAGTTGTCCATTTCTTCTAGGTTTTCCAGCTTTTTAACATATAGATTCTCATAATATTCTCTAATAATTTTTGTATTTCTGTGGGGTCTGTCGTGATTTTTCCTTTCTCATTTCTGATTCTGTTTATGTGTGTCAATTATCTTTTTCTCTTAATAAGTCTGCCTAGGGGTTTATCTATTTTGTTTATTTTTTCAAAGAACCAGCTCTTGGTTTACCTGATTTTTTCTATTGTTTTATTCTTCTCAATTTTATTTATTTCTTCTCTAACCTTTTTTATGTCCCTCCTTCTGGTGACTTTAGGCCTCATATATTCTTCTTTTTCCAATTTCAATAATTGTGACTTTAGACTATTCATTTGGGATTGTTCTTCCTTCTTCAAATAGGCCTGGATTGCAATATACTTTCCTCTTAGAACTGCCTTTGCTTTGTCTCCCAGAAGTTGTGGCATTGTACTGTTGTTGTCATTTGTCTCCATATATTGTTTGATCTCTGTTTTAATTTGGTTATTGATCCATTGATTATTTAGGAGCATGTTGTTAAGCCTCCATGTATTTGTGAGCCTTTTTGTTTTCTTTCTAAAATTTATTTCTAGTTTTATACCTTTGTGATCTGAGAAGTTGGCTGGTAGAATTTCAATATTTTTTCATTTATTGAGGTTCTTTTTGTGGCCCAGTACGTGGTGTATTTTTGAAAATGTTCCATGTGCAGTTGAGAGAATGTGTAGCCTGCTGCTTTTGGGTGTAGAGTTCTGTAGATGTCTGTTAGGTTAGTCTGTTCTAGTGTGTTGTTCAGTTCCTCGGTGTCTTTACTTATTTTCTGTCTAGTTGATCTGTCCTTTGGAGTGAGTGGTGTGTTGAAGTCTCCTAAAATGAATGCATTGCTTTCTATTTCCTGCTTTAATTCTGTTAGTATTTGTTTCACATATGTCGGTGCTCCTGTGTTGGGTTCATATATATTTATAATGGTTATATCCTCTTGTTGGACTGACCCCTTTATCATTACGTAATGTCCTTCTTTATCTGTTGCTACTTTCTTTGTTTTGAAGTCTATTTTGTCTGATACAAGTACTGCAACACCTTCTTTTTTCTCCCTGTTATTTGCATGAAATATCTTTTTCCATCCCTTCACTTTTAGTCTGTGTGTATCTTTGGGTTTTAGGCGAGTCTCTTGTAAGCAGTGTAAAAATGGGTCTTGCTTTTTTATCCATTCTTTTACTCTGTGTGTTTTGATTGGTGCATTCAGTCCATTTACATTTACAGTGATTATCGATAGATATGCACTTATTGCCATTGCCAGCTTTAGATTCGTGGTTACCAAAGGTTCAGGGGTAGTTTCTTTACTATCTAAGAACAGTCTAACTTAACTCTCTTGTTAAGCTATTATAAACAGAGTATGATGATTCTTTATTTCTCTCCCTTCTTATTCTTCCTCCTCCATTCTTTATAAACTAGGTGTTTTATTCTGTACTCTTTTACATTTCCTTTGACTGTTTTTGTGGATAGTTGATTTTATTTTTTGCCTTTAGTTAGAATTTGCCTTTAGTATTTTGCCTTTAGTTAGTTATCTTTCTTTGCTATGATTTTGTTTTCTCTGGTGACATCTTTTTAGCTTTAGTAGTGCTTCCATCTAGAGCAGTCCTTTTAAGATTTCCTGTAGAGGTGGTTTGTGGGAGGCAAATTCCCTCAACTTTTGCTTGTCTGGGAATTGTTTAATCTCTCCCTCAAATTTAAATGATAATCATGCTGGATACAGTATTCTTTGTTCAAGGCCCTTCTGTTTCATTGCATCAAATATATCATGCCATTCTCTTCTGGCCTGTAAGGTTTCTGTTGAGAAGACTGATGATAGTCTGATGGGTTTTCCTTTGTAGATGATCTTTTTTCTCTCTCTTGCTGCCTTTAATACTCTGTCCTTGTCTTTGATCTTTGTCATTTTAATTATTATATGTGTTGGTGTTGTCTTCCTTGAATCCCTTGTGTTCGGAGATCTGTGGGCTTCATGGTCTGGGAAACTATTTCCTTTCCCCGCTTGGGGAAGTTTTCCTCAATTATGGCTTCAAAGACACTTTCTATCCCTTTTTCTCTCCCTTCTTATTCTGGTACTCCTATAATGCGAGTATTGTTCCGTTTGGATTGGTCACACAGTTCTCTTAATATTCTTTCATTCCTAGAGATCCTTTTATCTCTCACTGCCTCAGTTTTTCAGTACTCCTGTTCTCTGATTTCTATTCCATTAACACTCCCTTGCACCTTGTCCAGTCTGCTCTTAAGCCCATTAATCGATTGTTTCATTTCCATAATGTCCCTCCTGACTTCCTCCCTTAGCTCTTGCATATTTCTCTGTAGGTCCATCAGCACGGTTATGACTTTTATTCTGAATTCTTTTTCAGGAAGATTGTTTAAATCTATCCCACCAGACCCTCTCTCTGGGGTTGTCTGGGTGATCTTATACTGGGCAATATTCGTCTGTCTTTTCATGGCAATAGAAGTGGTCGCAGGCAGGTGCCACGTGTGTCAGCTGGGAGAACAAAGTCCCTTCCTGCCTGTTGTTCTCCTTGCCCTTCTCTGCAGCAGCCTGTGCTGGTTACCTGTACACGAGGAGGCATTCTCTGGGATAATCCCCTGAGCTGCCATGTGTGGGGCCGCCCTCAGGCTAGCCTAGAGCACTGTGGGTGTTTTCAGCCATGCCGGGTGTTTTCTGCACACCTTGGTGTCTTCCAGACCTTGCTCTGGCTTCTGTGGCCCTTCCCGGTTAGCTGCGTGCCCACCAGGAGGAGATTCTGTGTGGTTGCTGTGGGCGGGGCCCCTCTCCTACTGATCCGCAGCTGTAGCGGATCCACCGGACCATTTGCAGCGCCAGCTGGGGGGAACGAATGGCAGGCTCCCTATCACCGTGAGGGGCTTCTGCGGGGCTGCTTTACTTGGCAGCCAGTTAGGCGACCCAAAATTCTTCAAGAATCCCAGCCTGCTGGGCTGAGTGCCCTGGGACGATTTTGTTCCGCTGTTGGGCGCTTGTCTCTTTAAGACTTTTAAAAAAGCACCCGCTTTTCTTTTGTCCCATGGGAGCTGGCTGTGGGGACCTGCTCGCAGTCTCCTTCTCATATCCTGTCCTTCTGTTTCTCTAATCTCTAATATGCCATGCAATATGTGTCTGTGCTTCTGATGCAGATCACAAGGGCTGGTTGTTTAGCAGTCCTGTGCTTCCACTCCCTCCCCACTCTGATTCTTTTCCTCCCCCTGGTGAGCTGGGTGGGGGAGTGTTCAGGTCCCACTGTGTCACAGCTTTGTATCTTACCCACTTCGTGAGGTGCTGAGTTCTTGCAGACACAGATGTAGCTGTAGCCTGGCTGTTGTACTGTATCTTCTGGTCTCTCTTTTAGGAATAGTTTTATTTGTTGTATTTTCACAAATATATATGGTTTTGGGAGGAGATTTCTGGCGCCCTGGTTACCCCACCATCTTCCCAGAATCCTTGTGTTAATTTTTAAACCAATATATTATCTTTTGATTCTCAAAGTAACTAAACTCTTAAGGGAAATTTAAAAAAGCAAAATATGCCTCTTATTAGTTGGAATTCAAAATTGAACAAAAAGGCACCTTCAAATAAATGGTGTAAGGATTAAGCCTAACTGGGAGAGAGCAAATACAAGTTAATATACTAAAAGGAAATATTAATATGAGAACCAAATATGAAACCACCATTATCCTTCAAGAGCTGACTTACATGAGACATAATAAGATAGTCTGATGTCTTATAACATAGAAAGTAGAAATGGATTCTAAGACATAGAGTATAAAAGATCTGAACATCAAAATGTCAATTATTTATACATGGTGAAAGCTGAAGAATAATCCATTTTACTTTAAAGATAAAAAATGTATTAGATTAAATTTTAAGGCATTTCATCAGAGTTTATTGATAATATTTTGGCTTCTCTTAAGAAAGAACTTTAGTATTAATTAGTACAATGGTGGAATGGAAATTGTTAATTTAAAATGTTCCCAAATTAGTATCCTAACATCCTGAATTGTGATACAGTGTGTCCATTGACCTGAATCCTTCTGTCTTAGTCTAAATATGTTTGATTATAATATTTCATCATCTAACATAATAATCTAAAGCTCAGGAAATACCCCATACTTATTTGGATAAAAATCCTATTGGTTTTTCCTGTTTAGCTAACCAGGAATCACTAAAAACCAATAAAGTTTTTATCCAATAAGTGTGGGTATATTTCTAATTTGGTATGGCCAAATTAGACCTTAATTCTGTGTATCCTTAGAGCTAATTGGTTTGTTTGTTTTACATTTTTTAAATCAAAAGAATAATATTTCAGGACATATGAAGTTTATATAAAATTCAAATTTGACAGTCCATAAATTAATTTTATGGGAACACAGCCTTGCTCATCATTTATGGATTATCTGTGGCTGCTTTCACATAATAATGCAGAGGTGGGCCATAAAGCCTACATTTTCTATCGAGCCCTTTACAGAGCAAGTTTGATGACTCCTGATCTAAGGAATGCAGAAATTCATTTAATGGCTATTTTATTTCAGATTTGATGGTTATTATTTAACATTGGCAAGAGAAAAAAAATGGGTATAAAACTGGTTATTTGATAAAATCTGTAGCTGAGAGATAGCTTGGCCCTAAAGCCACACCTGACTCTAGCTATGACTAGAAAATCCAAAACAAAATAGCACAAACCTTTTTATATACCATAATAAATAATAATATTCAGCACTTGGATCATAAACGAAATCATTCTATACCTTTAATTACAATACCAAAGTTTGTTGTTCTGATGAAAAAATGTATATAATTATAAACCTTTAAAGTTATATTTTTAAATATTTTTTATTTTAATGTAAGCAATTTGTCTACTTTTCATTTATTTGAAATGTTATGCACTACCAAGCAAATTTAAGAAGACTGTGTGCTCTCACCAATGTGAAATATATTTTGTTAAGAAAAAATGGTTAACATTAAGCTGTCATTCGTATTGTTGTTTGTTTCTCTCTTAAATGGGAAAAGGTAATCATTGGTCACAGCTAATGAATACAGACTGAAAAAGACCCTGTGGAAAAATAACTGTGGCAAACTCTCAATTAGGGCAATATAAATCTACTTCAAACATAAACATTTTTGTGTAATAGTTTCAATGCACTGAATAATGAAATAAATGATCACAAATAATCAGATGAATCTCATAATAAAAAAGAAAAAAAATAAAAGTACTCAAAGTTAAAAACACAAATGGAACCAATTAATAGCACAAATATGAGAAAAGAAGAAATTAAAAAAGAAAAAGAAAACAGACTGATATTTCCACTAAAATAAATCCAGTGAAAAAAATGCATTTTATCAATAATCAGACAGCCCCCAAGATGGAGGATGGTAAGATGAAAGCAGCAGCCTGGGGGTTATATTATGGCTTTGGGGCTAACTGCTGTCAATGGTGAATTAACTAGGCAATTTTCAAAATTGATAAAGGGCATGAGTTTGGAGCTACATATTTTGTTTTTATGATATTCGTGATACTATCTATGACACCTTTGGAGAGTTAGTTAATCTCTCTCTTCCTTAATTTGTTGATCCATAAAATGAAATTAATACTATATTATTCAAACTAATATTGGGAGGATTATGTAGGAAAATATATTGATAAGTGCTCAGCATATTGCTTGGTGCAGAGTGTTTATTAAATTGTTGCTATTTTTATAAACCTTAGCAAAAAAGGCTCATACATTTAGATAACATCTGAGGTTATCAAGCATCTTTTGTTATCAAGCTTCTTTAAATTTTCATTCCTTGTACACATGAAAGCCAATGAAATAAAAATATATCTAGAAATCTAAGAACATAATCCAAATGAGAAATTTCTTACTGTATTTGATTTTAAACTAGCATGACTTTTACATTATGTTACTATTAAGAAATGTTGTATTTCCCCTACATCTTCTGTGTCATGCTGAGATACTATACTATATCTTTTAAAATAGTTTGCTAAATTATTTAGAAGCCAGATAGTCTATCAGAGATATTGATAAAGAGGTTTGAGACTGTTATGGTTAAATGGAATATAATTAACAGTATTAATTGAGCTTGTACTATGTGCCAGGCACCCTACAGATGTTGGGGAAATAATGATGAAAATGCAAAGCAATATTCCAAAACACCTTTATATAAGTAATCTCTTTGCTATTTAGATATTCCTAAGGATTATTTTTGTCTAAAGCCAATGCTGAGAATAGTTGAATCTTTTTTATTTATTCAGTATGACTATGAAAAATTAAATCCTGTCAAGAGAGTCTCCTTCAACTTTTATAACATTAAAGAAATTCCTTAATTATTATGACATTTAATTAAGGCACTTCATACAAAAAACTATATTTTGCAAACATTCTTTACTGATAGTGGTAATCAGAAAAAAATTGGCAGTCATAAAGAACATAAAAAAATAAATCAGTATGTTTTTAAAAAAGGCTACTAATGATAAAATTTATAAAAATGATATATTTTCCAGCTAAGTAAGGTTTTGGAGAAATGTTTCTTTTTCAGTACTTGAACTTGAAAATATTTCTTGAACATATTAATTTTGGTAATGATTATGATAGATGAAAATAATAATTACTTTGTATTTGAGTACACAGTTAAGCTGGTTCTTTAATGATTCTAAATCTAACATAAATGAAAAAATTAAGAATGTAGTTTGACTAGTTCATATTCTTATGAACTCCATGAAAATGAAAGTCATATATCACAATAAAGTTAGAGGATTAAAAAGAGGCTTGGCCTATATCTGCTCCAATTAGAATATAAATGAAAGTTAATTACTTTGGTCAAGCTTTTAAAATAACATAATTAAAAAAAAA
This sequence comes from Phataginus tricuspis, assembly GCA_029783875.1. Lineage (NCBI taxonomy): Eukaryota > Metazoa > Chordata > Mammalia > Pholidota > Manidae > Phataginus > Phataginus tricuspis. The sequence goes on from JAQQAC010019963.1 coordinate 42,239,640, forward strand.
AACATGCTTCACTTCCAAAATATCCATACAGGAAAACAAAAAAAATTGCTCTTAGAGTTTTTTAAATGTAAATATGTTTAAATATTTTACTTTATGGAGATCCAAATTATCATGAAGTTCAATTTGGTGGCGAAAAATTTCTTCAAGTTTCTAAGCATTTTGAAATAATTTTATTTAAGTTATTTCTAGCACCTGGTACTATTGTAAGAAAGAAATGAGCAGAAAAAATTTTTGATATACATTTGAAAGTTTTGTTATTTCTTAATACTTTGTCACCATATGATTTAGCTCTATACATATAATAAAGACAGTATTTACCATGCTTATTTTTACAGTCATTCTTTAAATACATTTTCACCTTATTTCACCTTATGCTGCCTGTTTTATAAACAACTGTGTTTATGACCTATAAAATTAAGTTGATGGAGTCATTTTTTTTTCAGTTTAATTTAAAATACATGCCTGTCTTCATTTAAACATAACAAGCTGAACCATTTGCTGTTTTTGATTTTGATGGACATTTTAGATCTATACACATATCAAAGTGAGCTTGAACTTGCAAGGCAAATGTTTGATATTCCTTCTAAATAATTCCTTTTAATTATTTTGTTAGACCTTCAAGTGATCAAAAATAATAGAGGGCACCGAGGTTATTTTCATTTTGGGGTTCTCTTTAGTACACTTGACTTTTTATAGAAGTAAAATAAAAATGTAAAATGTAGAAGAAAAATATTGCAATAACATTTTAAGGAATAGATAAATAATATAAAGAATTTCTTAAATGAGGATACCAAGACAAAAAGAGAAAAAGTGGTATGCTTAATTTATTTTACTTACCTAAACTGAAGCAGAATGTTTAGTATGTGATATTGTAAGAATGGTTTAATGTGAAGAACTTTACCAATTCAAATGCTGGCATAACAATGTCAGGATTAATACAGATAGCTAAAAAATACATTTTTCTCTACAGTTTAGTCAATACACATGTGGCCCTGCTTTCTAGCCTTTCCATTTAACAGTCAATTCATTCAGTAATCTTTACTTCTTGTTATACTTATCTACTGATTTAATGAAAAGTTTTTGGTCAAACAGAAGGTATGTGTTTGAAAGTATGTTTTCCAGATTGTGGCAGACAAGAGTAGAAAGAGTGCAGGTGGGGCTGAAGCTCAAGTTCCCATTTTCATAGTAAGCTTATTAAATTTCAGATTATGCTAAACTAAATGAACTTCATTTCCTTGCCTTCCACTTCACATAGTCAATCATTTGCTCTCTCATAACTATCCCCTTAAGCTTGACTTTATGATGGTTAAGGCATGAAAGAAAAGTTTAAATAAAAAAAATACCTAGAGGATATTATACTAAGTGAAATAAGTCAGACAAAGACAAATACATTGATTTCACTTACATATGGATTCAAAAAAACAAAACAAGCAAACAAAACTGAAATAGTCTCAAACACAGAGAACAGACTGATGTTTACCATTGGGGAGGGGTGTGAGGGGATGGGTGAAATAGGTGAAGAAGGACAAAATTAGTGAGGATGCTTGATATCTTGATCTGGGCAATGGTTATATGGTAATGCATGTCAAAATAAATCAAACTAAACTCTAAGATTTGTGCATTGTATTGTATGTACCCCAGTATAAAAAAGAAAAAGAAGAAAAGTATTAGGTGAATAAGATAAAAGATTGACTATCCAAATGTTCAGATTTAAAGTTTTAGTATGGTAAAATTATCATTAAATAAACTAATAACAGTTTAAAGTACAGTTGTAAACTAAAAGTAAATTTCTTTTTAAAAAAGTATTAGGTATACATTTTCAATGATAATAGTTGAAAGAAATGAGAGATACATTTAAAATATATGAATAAAATCGCAATGGCCTGTCAACCAAAAGAGGGCAAATTTTGCTGACTTGTGTCTTGCCAGTGGATTTCAGCCCTGGGCAAGTTCACTTTGGATTCAATGAGAACGAAAAATGACAATGGAGCGTTCTTGGGGTGAAAGGGCTTATACCCAACTTTATTCCCACTGTGGCAGGTCAGTGGCTAGAATCCCATCCACTCAGAGCGAGTCTGCATGCAGCAAACCGGTCTCTGCCTCTGGGCCTCTCTGCCCCTGCAGCCGTCTCAGTCTCTGGCCTCGGTACTGCCACTCTAGCCTGTTCTCTCCTGCAGATCTGCAGCTCAGAGCACTGGGTGGAGCTCTTTATATAGAGTCAATAACAATATGTTGCCCATGTGTGCAGTGAACAAGCCAATCAGGGTCAGGTGAGATTCCTGGCCATAGGAACTTTCACTCTTTTTTTGGGATATTTTTCCCTGTGCAAATAGATTTTATTTTAATATATGAAAATACTCTGACATCTCCATCTCTGCTTTGTCCAAATTTCTTGCTTCCCTTCTCACTCCTACTCTCCCCTCCTCCTCACACCATTTGCTATATGGTATCACTAGTTGGGTAAAAAAAAAAAATGACAGAAGGAGAGACAACATAAGGGTCACTATATAATTTAAAAAAACCTGAAAGCATGGTACTTCTGTGAATGCAAGAAGGTGCTAAACAGAAGGAATGCCAGAACAATAGTTATAAAATGTAACAATCTGGTATAGAGTGGGAGCAGCTGGGGCATAATGCCATTCAACTAGAAAATGTGGTGGTACCAGTTAAATCAATGAGCAAGCCTAGAGAAGGGCTGAGACCAAGAGGGAAGCTTCCCAGCTCTGTGGTATCATGGGATGCACAAGAAACAACTCTCAGTGAATAATAAGGCTCTACTAGTATTTTTAAAAATCCCATGGCATTCTACAGCTAAGGATGTGCTGTAAGAATGTGTGTATCTCCAGCACAAATTTATCAAGCATACTGTTTAAAAAAGTGTATCTAAACAGGAATCTTCTAACCAATCCAATGAGATACTTTATAAATTGGTATATATTCAAAAGAGGACTATACTATACTCACTTCTCAGTAATTGTAGCCTTTTAAATACCTTACATATAGCTTATCAAAGAAAGCTGATAGAAAATACTCTTTTAAGTTTAAATATTATGATAGTGTTCTAAGTACTTTTTATGTTTTAAAATATTTTATCACTAGCTTATAGACAATAAAAATAATATATGCTTAGTGTTAATCTGAATTATGCAATAACAATTTATTATGTGACAACAAACAAAACTGAAATCAGTCATATATTTTTAGAGTAGAATTTCTGATTTCCAAAACAAAGTATAGAGAAAATGGAAGTTCCATGGCCAGGATCCTCACCTGACTCTGGTCTGCTTGCCCACTGAACACGTGCAGCGCGCACAGGCGCAGGCTTGCACATGTGTGGGCAATGACTTATTATTGACTCTATATAAGGAGCTCTGCTCAGTGCTTCAGGGCAGCGAGGTGGTGGAGAGGCCCAGAGGCAGAGGCTCGTTTATTTCGTGCAGACTTGTACCAGGTGGAGGGACTTCTAGTCCTTGACCCGCCATCAGGAGAATAAAGCCGGGTGTAAATTCTTTTACCCCAACATTCCATCGTCATTTTTTAGTCTGGACGAATCCAAAGGGAATGTGCCCTGGGCTGAAGCCCTCAGGTAAGACACAAAGTAAAATAATTTTAAGAAAAATGTAATAATTTTCAATTACATTTAAGGTAAAAAAGAATTATATTTTAAATTTATGTAATTCTTTAAAACTAAGTATGAATGGAAAAGAAAGAAAATAGGTGGCCTTTCCTTCAGGCTCTGGAAATTCTAAGAATTTGACCCTTGAGCCAAATACCCTAGAATCATTTTGTTCTAATTCTTAGGAGTTTAGTATCAATTCCAAGCTGATGCATCAAACCAGGTGCTGTACTGACCGCTGAAAGGTTTACATAGTGGGATTGACTGAATGCAGCTGAATAAACAATGGCTGGAAGGCTCCTATCCCTGAGGGGTTATAAAAGCTCATGGTAGCACATATCAGAAGGCCCGGACTAAGTAGAGCTGTGAAGGAACCTCAGAACTGCAGGGATTCTCGGAGCTGAACTGTGCTGACCAGCTTGTTTCTTGTCATCATGCATGTCCCAAGGGACAACCGACTGGTACACAGCTGTGGTATCGGTCGTGGTATGGTGTTTTGTTTCCTGTACCCCATCTTAAATGTAGGTAAACATTTTACTCCCGTGTAAATATTGCCACTAGGAAGTGGAATGTTCTCAGATCCATCCTCACGCTAAGCCCTCTCCAGGCAGTACCTGATGCTTTTGCCTAAAGTTAAACCTTACCATTATTCCATCAAAATCAATTTGTTTTGTCTGATGTTATTCATTACATAAATGAATTTTATGTGCATACTCTCTTCTGGGTGGCTTATTTTGCTCAGCGTTATGTTTGTGTGATTCTTCCATTTTGTGGAAGTAGTAGTATTTTGTTAATTTTTGTTGTGCAGTATCAATTTTACTATTGTAGAAATGGTAGTATTTATCCAGTTTGTTAATGGATATTAAGCTCTGTGACAGTAGCCTGCTTTGAGAATTCTTGTCAATGTTTCTTTGATGTTATGCATAGGGAGAGACCCATGTTTGACATGCTCAGAAATAGAAAAGCTTCTTCATAAAATCTCCATATGTTGAGCTTTTAGTAGATTCAGCAGTTTTTCCCTAGTAGAGTGTGTTTTCCAATTATTCCACATCCTAGCCAACACTTAGCATTTTCTGTTTTTTCAAATTTAACAACTATGGTAGGCCCTTATTGTTATCTTACGGCAGTTTTTATTTTCAAAATCCTGATGACTGCTGATATATGGAGTGTAAAACAGTCCCTTTCTGATTTGCCTTTAGAATCTCTTAATGATACCCTATTTGAAAAAGGAATCCTTAATATAAATAATAACTGACTAATTTAGTGAGGTTTTTTTTTCTGTTCTGGGATTGGCAAATTCTTTTTTAAAAAGAATCAGTGAAGATGAAATGTTTCTTTTTTCTTTGTTAGCTTCTAGAAACTATGGTGTGTAGAAACTTTATTAGTTCACATTAAGATCTTTAATATACCAGGAATTGATTTACATGTATTCTGTGAGACTTTCTCTGATTTTGTTTCATTGGTTTAATTGTTATTCTTGGTGCAATATTATACTCTCTTAATACTAACTTTAAGTCTTGATAAATTATCCTATAAATCCTAAAAATGTGTTGTTCTTCCAGATTATATTGTCTATTTGTCTCTTGAACTTAAAGCTGCACAAATAGAACTTGTCGATTACTTAAACTCTGAAGAGATTTTAATTGAGATAATATGTGATCCGATTGTTTTTTTATCTTGCTAGATTGATTCCGAGTATTATGGCTGTTCTTCATGACTCTTCTTTCACTGTTTAGTATTTGTTTTGCTTTCTTCTCTAATGTTTAAAATACTTATCTGTGCTGATGATTTAAAAAATTACATCTTTCCTTGAAAATACTATGTTTCTGAGATAACATGGTAAAAAAAAATCATTCAGGATCTATTTTTTCAATGTGATATTGGGTTATCACATTTATTTAAATTATCTTGTATAGTTGTTTTTACTTTTAGTATGCACTGAACAAATCCTTCTGATTTATGATCTTTGTGAGTTGGATACAATTTATTAATTTTCTTGATGAATCCAAGAAGAATGTGGGCAGTCTGATTTTTTTTGTTTTATTGATCAAATTTTTCATATTATTATATAATGTTCAGTTCTACTTTGCTGTTGGCATTGCAAGTAATTGAACAATGACAGATATATACAGAATAAACTATGGTCAATTTTCCATAACTAAGTTTTATAACAGTTTGGATCCAGATACAGTAATACCAATAATCCTAATATGCCACAATTTAACCTGTTTTCCCATTTAGTATCCCAAGCAAAATTAGGTAACCAGAAGCTTTTGCATTAAGTGATAAAGATGTAGGCATAGGTTCCTGCTCTAAAGATATGATCTAATAGCCATATTTTCTCCTTAGCAGTTAATTTATTAGAATGTCCTTACCTCTCTTTTAGTAGCTTGAAGTATGGTTCATTGTTCAATGTTTTGTGTCAGAGTGAGAGATTTCCCTGCTACTAGTTTCCCTCCACAGACTAAGCTAATTAAATACAAAGCAAGAGAGATTTCCACCATAATAAATCTGCCTGTGGGTTAAGATACTATGTCACTTTGGTAGTTCTTTCAATAAAGCCAGAAGGGATTAAACCCAGAGCTTTTTTTAATCATGTCCCATGACATTAGTAATAGTCCTCCAATCCTACCCTATCACAATGAATGCTTTGACAGGAAACTTTCCCCATACTGGTCTCAGCAATCTAAGTGAGATGGTCGGCACTTAGGACAACTGACAGATCCTATTATAAAAATTCATACATATTTTTCTTAGTAGTGGAAATAAAAGAAACTGATTTCCATCTCTGTTAATCCTAATTGATCAAACATTGCTATACTTTGAACATAAAACAGCCTCCCATTTTACATCTTCTGATTTTGACAATAGCTATAAAGCTTTGTGACTGCTAAAATGGGTGTTTATTTTAAATGTCCTGCTTTCTTTGAACATGTCCCTTTGTAAATAAAATGAGTGAAAATCCATGTGGTATTCTATATTTCATTTCTCAAATATACTAGATCATGGAAGATTGATTTTACTGAATTTTCTTTTCTTAAAAAAAAAAGATGTAATTTGATATAAAGTTCACTTTCTTTTTTGCATGTTTGACAGTCACCAGTCATCTTTTCAAAACTGTTGCTTTCAAAGAACATAGCTATAACTTATTTTGAGTACAAGGCTCCAGGCCTAGGAAGCCCCTCTCCTTTATCTGGTAATGAATGAACTGTTTTGTAAGCTTCTTTTGGCTAAGATGGAAAGTTGAATTACGTTGTCATTGACCTTATGGCTTCATTATTGAGATCTACTTTACCACTGTAAACATTTATCAGATAATCCCCAGAGTTTATGATGTATATTCCCTTTTAGGCAGACCAAGACATTTTTCCAGACAGTCCCTGGGTGACTTCTTTATTTATTCTCTTCTAACCCTCCTTTACAATGTTAAGATTATAGAATACTTATTAACTGATAATGGGCAAATTCCCCCCTTGCACCACAGCTGGGTTCTCATAGCTACTCCCTTCCCACAATAAAGCCTGGGTCTTTGTTGCAACATTAGTGTTTGAATAACGAGTGGAGAAGAAAGCTATGTTAGCTCAAGAATATTTCTGTAATCAATGATACAATGTTAAGCAATAAGTGATACTGCCTACTAGTTGTGATTTGAGTTATTAAAAGAAAAACTCTCTATTCATTGGACTTGTATGTGTTTATCTAGGAACTAAGGCATATCAATGAAACAATTTGTGCTCAAGGAGCTTTCATCCTGGTGATATGACCTTTTTAAAAATGCCCCTACCTCCTACCAATTTTCTATCCTGCCTGGATTTCTTACATTATTGCTTTATAGAATTAAAGTTGTAATACTCATATTCAATGTAAATGTTTATTAGATAGGCATTGACACTCCAAGTCATTTTGCTCATTATGGTTACAATCTACAAGGCAGCCACTTGGTGGGTTCATTATAGAGGTCGTTTTTTCATTGGGAGGAGGGATGTTTGAGACAAAAAACCCTTTGGGAAGGTGGCTAGCAGCTAATGAAAAAATAATTTAGATATAACGTAGCAATTCTACTCTTAGGTATATACTCAAAAGAATCAACAACAGGAACCTAAATACTCAAACAACAATGTTCATAGAAGTATTATTGATAACATCTAAAAGGGAGAAGCAACTCAAAGTTACACACTGTATTCTATTTATATACCAGTCTCAAAAGACAAACTATAGTGGTAAAGACTGACCAGTGGTTGCCAGGGCTTGAGGCAGGGAAAAAGGGTGACTGAAAAAGAATGGTACTAGGCAGCTTTTGGAGATAATGGAACTGTCTGGTATCCTGATTGTATTAATCAATATATGACCATATACATTTGTTACAATAAATATGTTAAAATTCAAAGTACTGTATACCAAAAAAATTCAATTTTACTGTATTATAATTAAAATATATATATTGCTATCAACTTATATGCTAAAAATAGATCACAAATATTTTCTGAAGAATAAACTATCAGAATGCAAAAAAAAAACAAAAAAATAGCATGAGTCCAGGGAAGCCAGAGCGGGAAAAATGGACAAACAGAGATGTGTCTGAAGATATTCTTGGCATATTTCCTTTTTTTTTGTATCTTTAGCAAATAATTAGTAGAATTCATTTGGCTCCAATTTCAAATATTCAAAAGAGCTCTTGTTCTAAAGATCATTAATTCTGCTGTATTTTACTAGAAGTTCATCTTCATCTGTTAGGTCAAAGATGCTAGAAGGATTGGCACAAGTAGTTTTGCTCAAAGGTATCCAAATCATTTTGCCAAACATGATTAAATGTGTTAAGTTGGGCATGATGAACATTTATGATCATTTGAATGGTGGTACACCGAGGGGATGGGAGTGTGTGTGGAATTGTTCAAGGCTGTTCCCAAGAGGCATAGATAAAATGACTAGGAAATTAAGCAGAGCAACAGTATGATTATTATCATTATAACAGTTCCCAGCAGGGAGATCTTTTAGAGTGTGGTAAAGTCTTCCAAGTTTTCCATTTGAGTTATGTAAAACCAGATTAGACAAAACACTAGAGAATTTACTCAAGGATAAAAGCCTGCCCAGACTTAAAGATAGGGGAGGTGACCAAACAGTCCTTTTCCATCTCTGATTGCTATGACTCCAGGAAGCCCATGATTGATTTAAACACATAGTTGTCCCTATAATTTTCTAGAATGAAAGAATGTTACTCGTCTTCATAACCAGAATAGTCATTAATGGAAGCAGATCTGTGTCAGTGGTGAATGACCAGATTTTTTAATAGGTAATGTGAACAATTTTTCCAGAGTGTATTAGCTCTAATCAACTTGGCATGTAATAATCATGTACTTTCTGTGGAACAAAAAGGGATTTTGTCAATCATTTACTATGTGTGTCACCACCCTATTTTTAACACCTTAACATTGCTTCTATTTATTTATAAGCAATGAAAAGTACAAAAATTTCAGACTCGGAAAAAGAAAACATAGAAATATACTGATTCACATGGTTGTTAGCTTTAAAATATGGGAAATATGCTAAATATTCATCTTAAATCATTTGGCTGTTTTAAAGAGAGTTAAGAGTGAAATAGAATTAACAGTTAAGTGGGATGGGTATTTAATGCTTATGAGTGGATAGGGTTAGAGTGATCATAAATTTAAAAAGGAAAACAATTGAATCCACTGGCCAAAAGCATTAAGACCAAGAGCAAGATTAGTTTCTGTACCATAAAATTAGATTAAAATCTTTAACATATTTATGTTTTGTTCAGGTCTATATCTTTAAACATTCTTCAATTTATAGCATAAGCTCTGAGCATGAGTTAGGACATTTAACTCAAGATTTCCATTCAGACAAGGATCTGAAAAGGGACATTTTACTTCACTTCTAGAGAAAGGATAAAGGGGAGAACATAAATAATGCAACTAACAGCAAAGTTCTGAGTGTGGGAAACTGGCCTGTGTTTGGAAAATACCAAATCAAAGAAATACTACTCCTTACTTGGGCCGCAGAAATCTCTTACTTGGACGCTGTTTCACCAAATCTTTAGTAAAACTAAATCTAGCCTGGCCTATCTCAACACACACCCACATGCACACACATGTACATGCACACACACACACGCACATACACACAGACCTGCCTTCACATTTCCCACTAGTTGTCTCAGGCTTGTTGCTTATAATCTTTCTACTAAAAAGAAGAAACTCTTCTTCATAATCTTATTCAATTGACGAGAATAACATTGGTTGTTATATGTTTAGTGTGCTTCAAGAAACTGGAAACTCAAATATCCTTCAATTGAAAAATAGACAATTTAAGGTACATATACAATGAAATACAACTTACCAATAACAAAAATTTGTGAACTATTGATAAACCCAAACAGAAATATGATTCTTAAAATAATTTTGCTAAGTAAAAGAAGCAAAACACAAAAAAGAGCACATACTGTCTTATTCCACTTATATAAAACTAGATAATGCAAACTCATAATGACAGAGTTTGCTTGGGGGAGGGTTGGGGATAATTGAGTGGAAGAGATTACAAAGGCACTAAAAGATACTTCTGGGTGTAAATCACTATCTTAATTGTGATGGCAATTTTATAGGTCAAAATCTATCAAATTTTACATTTTGTGTATGTAAATTATTATATGACATATCTTCCTTAATAAAGGAGTTTTCTCAAGAAACTAGAAATTCATATTACCTAACAAATCAACTCTGGGTATGTAACCAAAGAAAACAAAATCATTACTCTTAAAAGTTATATGTGTGCCTATGTTTACTGAAGCATTATTTGCGATAGCCAAAATATGGAAATAACATAAAAATGATCAATTCCTCAATAAATGAATGGATAGAAAAGAAGTGGCACATTAATGCAATGGAATATTACTCAGCCATGAAAATAATGAAATCTTGCCATTTGCTGCAACACAGATGGATCTAGAAGGTATATTATGTTAGGTGAAATAAGTCAGAAAAAGACAAATACCATAGGATTTCATCTGCATGTGGATTCTAAAAAATAAAACTGAAATAAACTCAAGCACAGAGAACAGAGTCATGGTTGCCATAGAGGAGTTGGGAGGAATGTTGTGTGAAATAGGTGAAGGGTGAAAAATTGCACATTTTATGTTTATGCACCTTATTGTGTCCCACACATTCCTTAACAAAATTCCTTAAAATTTTTTTTTAATTACAAAACAAAAATTCCTCCTTATCCATAAAGGCATTCAGTTCAATAACCAGCAAAATGCATGAGTGAAAAACCAGGCCATTTCTAACAATTTTCCTTAGAAAAAGCATGTGACTCAATACACATCAATGTAGAATAAGAGAGCTGAAGGGCATCATGGATGAGACCTTTATTTTACATATAACTAATTGAGGACCAAATCAATTATATCTTGTCACTTCCATCCTCTTCTACTATGTTCTACTTACTAAACTATTGCATTTGACAAGATCATTCAACAGTTAACGTCAGGGCAAATCAGGAACCTGCATTTTTAAGTATGCAATGCGATTTTTCATTCCATCCCTGTTCTTTGAGTCAGTCATACATACCTTTAAATATGGGATCTTTAAAATTGTTGCAAAGTCCATCTTGAAATTCATAACCATTCTGTCTTTTGTATTTTTCATTCAAAAATTGACATAGAAACAAGTAGAGTGGTGGTTACCATGGGCTAAGTAGTCAGGGAATTAGGCAGATTTTGGTCAAAGTGTTCACATCACTATAAGATGAATAGGTTCTGGGGATCTAATGTACAGCATGGTAGCTGTAGTTCATACTACTGTATCGTGTACTTGAAATCTGCTGAGAGTGGATCTTAAGTCCTTTCCGCACTCAAAAAAATTGTAACTACGTGAGGCAATGGATATGTTAATTCACTTGGTTATGGTAACCATTTTATGATGTATATTAAATCATCACATTGTAACTCACTGAATCACATCATACAATGCAAAATATATGCTCTCTATTTGTCAATAATACCTCAAAGCTAGGGAAATACTTACTTAGATATTACTTCTCCTAAAAAGACTTTTATGACCCATTCTTTGTTTAATTGGCCTTTCTATCCCTAGTTAAGAGTAGATCCATGAAATGAATCCCTCTTGGGTGTAAATAAAATTATACTAAATGCTTCCAAAATGAAAATATTGTTGAATGTTTTGAACATTTTTCCTAACTCTAATTAAATAATCCCAGATAAATGTTTGATCCAATCATCAATGTCAGTAATAAAATTATTCTTCAACCAGAATTTATATCTATAATCAAACATTTAAATTACAATAGTGACACTTAGTTTCATCTTATTAATGAGTTTTTGACATACAGCTCTAATTTTAAGATGTACTGAAAATTATTTGAATCCTTAAAATTTGTTATTTCTGATATAGCCATCTCTTATAGGCAGGATACTATTGGAAAACATGGTATACTCACAGTACAAAAACCACTTAGGTGACTATTAAATTTTAATAATAATAACAACAATCTGTTAGCCTTAAGCCAACAGATATCAACCATGTATTTTTAGAACCAGAGCCTTAGTTTTAATGATTCATGTTGGCCCTATCTCCTGTTCTTTTGCCCACACTACAAATACATCCAACTTGATATTTAAACTCAAGACACCACTGTTTGTACCTGTAGACAAAGGGAACAATTTTCAGCAAGATGTTCATATATTTGGGGAAGCTATGAACTCCTGGCCCAGCAGTTCTGTGGGTATGTCACCTACTCTGATACTGAGCCCAGAGTTACTTCCCATCATCTTTATGTGTTGACTTGGATTTACAGTGCCTTTGAGGAGATAGCCTTCTACCTATGGTACACAAATTTTCCATGCTACTTCTTTCTATTCTCCTGCCTCCATTAATTCAACCACTTTAAATGACTTTTTGTAATTGTTGGACTTTTAATGACAGAAATTGGTAATTTTTATTGCAGTTAAAATATTATTCCCTCTATTATATTTATGTCACTTAACAGGATTTTTTGCAGTAAAACTGCTTGAATATTAATATTGAGTCATCTTGAAGTACATAAGACCTTAATATGTATTTGGAGAATGTTAAATGTCTGATTTGCTATTTAAACACCTTAAGTAAGTTTGCGTTAAAATATGTGATTTGAAAATTAAGCATTCACTCATTTTTCCTGGGTGAAGTGGAGGGCACACATAGTAAAGGGGCTTCCTTTTGTGATAGGATTTTTTTTTCCTCTTTTTTTCACAGTCTAAATGTTTCCATTATGGAAGAACACTGATGATATACTCTTAAAAGAGAAAGGCAGTCACAGTGAGCTGTCAGGCACCCCCTGCTCACTTTTCAGTCACTCATATCAGATAAATAACTGCACCATTTAACTGTATCATCATATTAGGACATAGTTTCTCCTTTTAATAAGTTTATAGTATTCTTTTTTAAAAATTACATGCTCACAGCAAATGTCCTAAGAACTCATGGGACCTGATATATTAAGGCTATACTATGCCCATATACTCTATAACGTGTTCTTTTTGAACACACAAACACACAATGCAAATCAAAGTGATTTTGAATTGAGTTTTTTATTAGTGTCAAAGAATACAAAACAGTCAAAAGATGATTCCAAAATTGTTTGACCAAACTACTTTGGTGCTTGTATTGTGTTAACAATATTTCTATATACCTAGTTCATCACATAAAACAATCAGTTTGGGTTATTTTGCCTTTTTATTTCTCTAGTCTTTTTTTATATGCTTCTACTGGGGCCTTTTTTAAACTAGTTTTTTTCCTTTAAAAATTCTCCTTTTGTAGTGATTGATTTAGTAGTCTCATAAAATAAACTGCAAAGTAGAGTGATGCTTGTATATCAGTTTATAAGAAACAGTTTATATAAAGTGTTGCACATCATAGAAATATAATTTGACAGCAAATCAATATGTGCCAACTATCAAAATACATCAATTTAATTTAGATTAAAAAAATCAAAAGCATAACTTACAGGAACTTATTTTTTCAGTAGAAAGCCACCTGTCCTTCCTAGAAACAATCTCAGTGAATTTCATAGGGAACATAAAAAACTCTACGCTTGAATAGTTATGAAACAATTCAAATTTTGATTGTTCAGACAGTGTGTAGAGAGACTGATTAAAACCGAGGAGGTAGAAACATATGGCAATAAGTAAGGAAAGACGAGGCTATATAAAGCATTGAAAAATCCATCTTGCTGCAATCTGGAAACCAATGAGACTGACAGATTGGGTCACAATGTGATTTTTCCACATATTAGAACATTAATATATTGAACAACTTTATGTAGTTTTTTTCTTTTTTCCCTGCCTCAAGACCCAAAACAAATTTACAATGTCATATTTCAAAAGATGAATCTTTGGACTTTGTTATAGTTATTGTGAAGATAACTATAGATTTCTGAGAACGTGAAAACTAGAGAACAGTAATGTACATTGCTTAAAAGGACACACTTATTTTTGAGTCATAAGTAACTTTAAAGTGAAAATTCATATAGTTTTAATACAAGGCATTAAAAAGCACTGAATTTTCAGTGTAAACAATATACTTCTATGACTGTGTAGTGCATATAAGAAAGCAAAATCATTGACAGTACAAGAAAAACAGGTTTATACTCCATAAGCCATTTTTGGTTTGTGAAATTGGAATGAACTTTTAGTCTACATTTAACTTAAAGGAACTGTATTGTTGAAGGCAAACATCTACAGATCATACTTTTTGTAGGTGTAGAGATTTTTCACTGGTTATTTACAACCAGATCTGTGATAGCTATTACCTCAGTACTTAGACCCATAGTATGCTTTTGATATATTAAATATAGGATTTTTCACAGCTACAGTGTCATTATTTGTCTTTAGGATATCTGATTACTGTAATGTGAACTTCTAAATTCAGGATGAAAAATCTCATGTACACCCATACCCAGAACCTCTAGCAAATATAGGGTCCATCTCCTTTGAGGAGTTCATGTTCACTTTTTGGCAAGAACATGAACATGTTCATATAGTAGAAAAGATAATCACAAATTTTAAATTTTACTCAACAACTATGTTGTGGATTACTTAGATCTTTAGTTTTTTCTCTTTATACTATCAATTTTGGGTACTCAAATTTATACTTTATTTTTATGAATTAGTAAAAATTAAAAATATTTTTAAGGAGCAAAAGAAATGCCAATGATGAGTAATGTATAAATGATATACATTAATATTAAAAAAATTCTGAATTTGAATAATTCATAAAATGAAAAGGATAAATATGTGTTAGATAGCTTCCTCCTTTCTGAAATGCCTCTGTGCTTCCTGCAGCTGCATGCCACGTCTCATCAGCTCCAGTAGGTAGAAGTATGTGTCTACATCATTTTTTAGGACCAGAATGTTTTAAAGCTTTCTGATTCTGATCTAGTGCATTCTGGGAAAAATAAATCTATCACATTCTTTTCAAAGATAAAACCTGGTGCTGTGTAAAACCAACTTTTTAATATGAATAACACAAAAATATCACTGAGAAAGATCAGGTTAATAGAGGCATCAAATTTTGATAAATACTTGGAGTGACAATTTCCAAAAAAGAAAAGATAATAGAGGCTTGCATTTAAAGAAAAAAAATTTTCAAGGTATTGTCAAATTTGTCAAGGACACTTAATCTGATTTCTTCTCACCCTTATTATCTTAGGCAGCTGTTATAAGTTGAAATGTATCACCTCCAAAAAAGTATTTTGAAGTCTTAACCCCCAGTAACTCAGAATGCGACCTTATTTTGAAGTAGGGCATTTACAATGGTAATCAAGTTAAAATGAAGTCATTAGGTTGGGTGGCCTTATGAAAAGGAGAAATTTGGACAGAGAGAAAAACATGCATAGAGAGTATCTTTAGTTGTAAACTGTTTCATTAGATGGAGTTTTTTTCTTTTAGCACTTTGAATATATCACGTTACTCCCTTTTGGCCTGAAAAATGAGCTGACAACCTTATGGGGTGTTTGTAACTATTTGCTTTTCTCTTGACTGTGTGAGGACTCAGAGGGAGAAGATGGCCATAGAACTGGTTAATGTATCTACAAGCCAAAGAATGCAAAGGATGGCCAGCACACACTAGAAGCTAGAAGATAAAAATAATTCTCCTCTAGAGCTATTAGACCATAGCTCTCCCAATGTCTTGATTTTAGACTGGATCTCTAGAACTATTAAACGATAAAGTTATGTTGTTTTATGTGACCCACATTTTGATATATTGTTATGGTAGCTCTAGGAAATAGCAAGAGAGTATCCCTATAGCATTTATCAATCAGTTTTTTACAATTTTAACAAAATATAGCATATAGAACTGTAAAATATTAACATTTAATTAGATCTACTTGAAAAAAATTCAATGCTAACTTCCAAATTGCTATCATAACAAGATGACTTTGAACTACTGAAAGTTAATTGAAATAGCCCAGATATGGAAATAACCTGCGTCCATTGATAGATGAATGGATAAAGAAGATATGTTATATAAATACAATGGAATATTACTCATCCATAAAAAAGAATGAAATCTTGCTATTCATCACAATATGGGTGAAACTAGAAGGTATTATGCTAAGTGAAATAAATCAGAGATAAAAAGACAGATACCATATGATTTCACATATGTGGGATCTAAAAAACAAAAAACTCCCCAAAAGACTCATAAATATATAATACAAACTTGTGGTTGTCAAAGGGAAGAGGTGTAGAGGGATGGACAAACCAGATTTTATGTATATGATATCATAATTACATCTTATTTAATGAACTTCCTACCTAATTTCTATAGAAATAATTGACTTCACTCCTTTTGTCTTTTAACCCTTATATTATCTTTATAAGTGATTGATCTATTACCTTTACTGTATCTTTGATTTTACCAGTGAAATTTTTATCTTTAGTAATTTCCTTTCTTGTAGTTATGCCCTTTGCTTTTCTGCATAAAGAAGTCCCTTTAACATTTCTTGTAAGGCTGATACAGTGGTGATAACTTCTTTTAACGTTTCTTTGTCTGGGACATTCTATAATCTCCTTCAATTCTGAACGATTACCTTGTCAGGTAGAGTATTTTTAGTTGTAAACTCTTTCATTAGATGTAGTTGTTTCCTTTCAGCGATTTGAATAGATAATGTTACTCCCTTCTGGCCTGCAAAATTCCTGCTGAAAAATGAGCTGACAACGTTAGGGGGTTTCCCTTCTATGTAACCATTTGGTTTTCTCTTGACACTTTTAAGATTCTGTATCTTTAACTTTTGACATTTTAATTATTATGTGCCTTGGTGTGGACCTCCTTGGGTTCATCTTATTTAGGATTCCTGGTGCTAGTGTGCTCTACACAAGTAGGTGCCATGGCAGGATGGCTGGTGTTGCAGCAAGTATGGGCAGGTAGGTCCTGGGGTGTTTGCACTCAGGCCGTCCTCTGTGAGGGCCACCCTGGTGGGACAGCTAGACCTGGAGTGGGTGTGGGTTGGCAGGTTCCAGGGTGCTCATGTCAGGGCTATCCCGGCAGAATGGCTGGGGTGGGAGTAGGCCAGGGGTGTCCCTGGGTACTTTGCCCCTAGGCCATCTTGGTGCAATGACTGGAGTTGTAGTGGTGGCAGCCCAGGGCTGTCCTAGTGTATGCCATGCCAGAGCAGCCCTGTGGGACTTCTGGAGATGGAGCAGGCACAGACAGGGGACCACCTAAGGGTGATGGCTGGAGCTGGTCTGGGCTAGATTCCAGGGCTCACTGAAGGGGCAAGTTCGCTACTGCACCTGGACCTGGCTCCCTCCCATCTGCCCTGTCAGGTAGAGGGGGGAAAGAAATAGAATGTTCTCATTAGCACCTTTGACTTGGAAGAGAGTTTCAGTAATTCTCCCACCATTTGGTTGATACTCTAGGGTTAGTAAATGGGTTTCCTTCACTCTTAGTCTAGTTGCTCTTTAAGTAGCTGTTTTCTTTACTGTGCCCCAGGTGAGGCAAATCCATGCATGGGGCCATGTATGATATTCCTCCCTACTGCAGTCCATAGCACCGGGGGGAGGGTTCCCCCGATACTGTGTCACTGTCTCTCCTGCCATTCTCTGTGTGCTCCCTCTATCATCTGTTGCACAGATGTTGTTCAATCAGCCCTCAGTTCTTCAGGAGCAATAGATCTATATGTAGGTATACATTTGTTGTGTCCATGGGAAGAGGTGAGTTCAGGGTCTTCTTATACCATCTTGGACTTTCTGAGTGCATACTATTCTTGTACTTTTAAGTGATTTTCTCAAAACTTTCTTCTTCAAGGGTTTTTGGAGATGGAAGATGGTATTTTTTTATCATCTGGAGATAGATGATATTTTTTTCTCAATAAGCAATAATTTCTTTATAATGCCCCACAAATACAATTTTTGTTCTACATGTTCTTAGTGATAGTATTTACTAACATCCTAAACCACACAATATTCTTTGTTACAACTTCAGGACATCAAGCATTTGAGTAAACTCTAAAATGCTTGCACATTAAATATTGTCAACCTATAATGTCAACTTTGAATAAACTACAGACCCATTGGAACCATTCTACTTTTTCAAAAATAATCAGCATAGACTTTCTTATTTGGTTAAAGTTAATAGATGCAAGCACATTCAGGAAATAATGAGACAACCTAATTAAAGAATAAGAGGAGAGGAACATTAAGATTTGCATCTCTAATATGCCTCAAAGCAAAAGCACTTGGGCTATTCTAGACCAAGAAAAAGCAAGTAGAGAAGTATGAGCAATTCATTTGAGATGAAGAAAGGAAATGTCTTATTGGATAGTAGGGAACTTGTAGTAGCCTTAGCAGAATGGATTGCCTGTCTATATTTTTCTTGAAAAACCACAGTCTGGACAAATGAGTACTCAAGGCTCTTATTAACACTCCAAGCATATGTCCCAACACAGCTCTGCATTCTGTGGTTGATTGATTAGACTGCTATTGCAGGTTTTCCCCTAAGATTTCAAGACTCTTTACAGAGAATTTTTAAACATGGGCAAGCTGATGCTGTAAAATTGAAAGCAAGGAATTCATTTGAAAAGTTGCAAAGAAAAGTGAAGAGAGCAATGAAAATACAAGGTAGAGTAGAAAGAGCAGGTGATGTAAAGTCAGAAATCCCAAGTAATAATGACAAAAAATTAGTCAGTGAAGAATGTTTCAGTCTTTGAAAGAACAATTGTTTTCTTTACCAAGTGCAATCATTATCCTAATAACACATGTGTCTCCTAGGGACACACATACTCTTAACTTTCCTCCTGCCAAACAGACTTGTTTCATTCTCCTCTCCCACTTCTGACCGAGTTCTTAGCTATGCACTGTGCTTGATTATATCAGTATGGCTAGGAGGTTTGTTCCACATATCAGAATCTTCCTCTCCCCTGACTCCCTGACTGGCATTCAACCAGATTTATTGAAAACCTGACTATAGATATATTGCTTTTTAAAACTGATTGACACATTAGAATAATTAAAAAAGTGTTTAATTGCTGCTTGGTTTTGTTTGTTTGTTTTTAACTATCAATGCCTCGGCTCTGCATTCAGATTCTATTTCAACTAATATGGGAGTAGGACACAAGAGGCTTTTTTTGTTTTTGTTTTTGTTTTCATTTTTTAATGCTCATCAAATAATCCTACTTGCTGCCAATGTTGAGAACTACTAATACAATAGAAAGATTCAAAATGGTGTCCAAAAAAAATGGGTTAAAGCTCTGCAATTGTCAGGCTTCTGGCCACAGACAAAATAGCTTTGACCTTGAACTTGTTGCTATATATAATGGGAATACAAATACTAATTCATATTCCATGGACTTGTTGTCAGGGTCAAATAAGATTACATATACCTGTGGTATGTAAGATTTAAGGCATATCTTAGTTATCTTACTATAAAGTCCATGTCTTCTGTGTATAGTAGTGTGTTGGTGTGCAATAATTCCATGTTCAATGTGTTTTCAATATCCCTCTATTAGATTACATTGCTATTTATTTTCAATAGAAATTTTGCACGGATATGTAGAAATGGATTGGGTTGCTATTTGGTAATGCTACTTAATTTATAAAAGGCAATTCAAATTGTGATTAAAAGCATTTTCAGTTATTGCAAATTGATGTTAAGGGCATAGAGTATGTTATTTGAATTCCTATTCAATACAGAACAATGATTCAATGATAGATAAAAGCTCTTTTGCTTCCTTGGGAGAATGCCTTATGAAGCAAACATTATTACCAAGGCAAGCTACAGTATTAAGGTCTGACCTTAAAGCAGTGGAGTGGACAGAGTTGAGAAAACAAAGACAAATTTATTTAATTGTGATATATGATATTTAGCAATGTTTTTTAAAACTAAAATCTTTCTAATGGAAAGAATGCTAAATAATAAGAGCAAAAAATGTAAGGAAATATAAAATTATGAAATGATTTAAAGGTAGCTATTTGAGATACTGAGTCCTTGAATTTGGGATACAATTTAGGCAAAAAAGAGCTTACTAACATATGTAAACTTAATAACCATTTTGTAATGATAGATGTATATACCCTTTCCTAATAAATGGTAAATAAGTCAAGAGAAAAGTATCATACATAATGGTAATGTTAGCTAATGCTTTAAGAAATCTTACTGTGTTGCCAAAGTGTTCTAAATACTTTATATGCATTTTAACTCATTTAATGCTCACAGTAACCCTATGAGGTAGGTGAAAGGGATGCGAACTCAACAGTCCAAGCAGGTTTATTGCTAAACCTGAGAGGGACCCCTCTGTCCTGGCCAGCAGAACAAAGGAAAGAGAGTCTCTAACAGGTCAAGAGGCTTTTTATGGCCAGGACTTTTATGGCCCTCTTTGAGGGGAGGGGTCAGAGGAAAGTTGTTGACATGTCCTCTGGAGCATGTTTGTGGACTAGGTAAGATGACACCTAGGTCTCTCTGAGATGGTGGGTGGGCTTGTTCGAAAGGCAGTACTCAGGTCCAGATTTTATCATTCCTGGCTCTAAAAAGGTATAGGAAGATGGGTCACTGTTCACTTCTTGGCTACTTCCTGCTGAGAGGGGGCGATGAAGGGGATTTTCTGATATTTTGAAGCAGAAAAGCTGTTTAGAGGTATTCTTGAGTAGTTGCCTGGGAGATGGCTGCCATTTGATCCTGTAAAAATCTTTGGAATAGGTTACTTAAGCAGGGAAGAAAAAGGAGGAGGAGGGTGATAAAGGCTAATGGGGCCAGGAGAGGCAGAAGGTAACCGAGGGTTTTACTTGGGCCAGGGAGAGGAGGGTTAGAGCCCACTGGCTGAGAAGGTCAGAGAGGTTGTGTGAGGTGTGTACTTATAGGAGCTGGGGGAGGGCAATTTTTGGGCTTCAGGGATAAGGAGTGCAGCTGATACTAGGACCTGTAAGCAGAGAGGCCAGCCTTTTATCACAAGGTCAAGTTGTTTGGACAAATAGGCAACAGGTTGGAGGGAGTCCCCAGCTGATTGTGCAAGTAGTCCTAACACTTGTCCCTTTTGACTGATTAAGAAAGGTTTGTTAGGGTTAGGTAGAGTGAAAGCAGGTGTCCTGAGGAGTGTTCACTTAAAAGCCCAGAAAGAAGCAGGAATTAAGTCTGTCTCTGGCACCCTTTCTTGGGGATCCCTGTGGGAGGCCTTATAAAGGGGTTTTGCAATGAGTAAGAAATTTTGGATTCAGAGTCTATAATAGTTAAGAAGCCTTAGAAAAAAAAGAAGATTTCACTTTGTAGTGGGGATAGGGAGATTATTGATAGCTTGTTTTTGGAAGGTGGGTAGGTAGTGAGTGGGAGGGGTGAGGTCAAGACCACGGTAAGTGATTTTTTGCTGTACCAGTTGAGCTTTGTGTTCTGAGACATTGTATCCCTTTTCTTCCAAGAATCTAAGGAGGGAGCTAATGTGGGATAGAGAATCATTTTTTGAGGAGCTGCAAAGCAAAAGGTCATCAACATATTGGAGCAGGCAGCTAGGGGTGAGTTCAAGAGATTAGAGGTCCTTTTGTAATGCTTGACCAAAGAAGTGGGGACATATCAGCTAAGACTGCCTGTCCTGACTTAAGATAGGCTGTTGGGCTATTGTCTGACTACCAGAGAATATGGTAGGATTCTTACCTCTCAACTCTCTGCTTTTTAAAATGGAATCTTAGCCTTAAGATGGAGTCCTCTTGTTCTTACTATACTGTTTATATCTCAGCATTTTTCATTATAGGCCAGAAAATTAATCATGATGCTTGTCCCATGTCTCTGCCCCACCTCATTCACCTCTCAAGGAATGGGGACCCTTGAAATCTTTCAAGGAAAAGTGGGTGTCAGTCACTCTTCTGTAACTGCTTCCTGCTGAGAAGGGGTGTTGTCCCTGCCTGTGGGTCCAGCAGTTCCTTGCTGTTTGTCAGGGAGAGGAGGGGTCTTGGAGCCATTTCAGCAGAGGCAGACATGGGCAAGGGCCCATGAAAGGAGGATGCAACTAAGTTGTGCGGTTGCTGACATGCATCTTCATCAGTGTAAGGGTGGATTGAAATCCTGAGCAACATCTGGAGTTGGATTTTTGTTCTGGAGGAAATAAACTAGACAAGGAGATTAAGAATGTATGGTTGGATATGAGGATTAGAAATAGTAAAACTTTAATTGAAATGATGGGAGAAAACTGAAAGATTTGGAGTCATAGCCAGACACTCTTAGGAAACTAGAAGCCAGGACCTAATCTATTTTACAATGTATGGTGTTAGTATCTAATAGTGATAAGGCTGCACTATTGAAACACAATTCTTCTTTCTTTCTAAAATTACCATAATGTTTGTTAATATAAAATAAGTTTAGCTTTAAAACAGTTGGCCTCTAAGAACAGCCACTGGCTCTTTTAAATTTACTTTGCTAGAACTTTTTATAAGGAATTTCAGATGGAGCTTTTAAAGGCCTCTCAACCTTATCATCAGGTTTTGTCTGCAGATTTGGGTGAATTCCTCTGTTCTTGAGGGCCCAAGATGGTTTGAAGCTCCTGCACCTGCCAGGAAGTGACCTTCCTTACTCACCTGTAAGGCCGCTGGGAACCCTGTAAGCAAGACCAGGCCAATTCCTCCAAGGGGCTTTGTTGGCTCCATAAAGTCAATCTTAGTTCCTTAAAGCTGTCTGTTCATATCTGAGTTTATGAATGTGTCTCAAATATGACATTCCAGTCAAAGCCTTGCTAATATAACCAGTGTTTTCAACTGGTCCAGTCACAAGGAGAGCAGATTCTTATTGAACTTATGCAAATAAAAATATTGCCATAAAATATGAAAATAGTCATTGAGAGTTTTTAAATTCTGGAGGGATCAGGTAGAGAAAGATAAATGCTTCAATTTTGCTTTAAAGGTATAATTTACTAAACTGTTGTAAGCTAGCTTAAGAGAAAAAGGTTAAAACAGACACTCTTTTTTCTGTTTAAGAAATTAGTGACATTTGCATAAAAATTAAAATCACTTTCCTCAGTTTACTTAATTTGATGTAACTAATTTTTGCTCTGCTTGAATCTATTTACTAGTTCAGAAGTAAAACAGTAACTGTAAATGACAAAAGACTGAGAAATGACAATGGTTAAAGATTTGATGAGACCTTTGATATAAGGATGTTTGGGTATTTCTATAACACATCAACTTAGCTTTTAGCTCTTTTACTATTAAGATCTCATTTTCTTAAGTACTTAGACAACTCACTGAGACCTTAAGCATGAGAAATCATTTTGATACAGTTAGAAAAACTTTTCACATTTTTTCAATATTAAGAGCAGAATAATAGTTCAAGAAAACTTCGTCCTTTTAACAGAAAACAAAATTCTAATTTTGCTGTGTACTTCATATCTACTCATTTGCTTTAATCTCACACAGCATGACCATGTAAAATTCTTCCACAAACTTTCTACAACTTTTTTTTTACATTCAGAGTTCTCCCTCTTTAAATAAACAGCTGTACTTTAGAACAGTTACATTCTTTTACCCTCAGTAAAATAAATTTCCATTCCTTATACCTTCTCTTATCAAAAAACACATCTTTTCTATCATGCAGAGATGTATTCTTTATTATTTCAAGAAGTCTTAATTAGAACTTAACACCATTAGGAACTTTAATTTTTAGTGAACACTGAGAAGTGAGCTATTATAAACGGTTACACTAGCATTCTTTAGATTGGCAAATTTATGGACATATTTCATAATTTCTAGAAATGTGCTTTCCAGCACAATCCCTCAATAAGCACAGAACATGTTTACTAATACACCCAAATTTGTTTTTAGCCTTTGCACAACAAGGAAGCCAAAAGTGAATTCAGTAATTAATGTGTCATTATTTTATCTTACTTGGGAGTGACTTAATTCGTTAATTTGACTTATTACTTAACTTAGCAAAACTTTAAGGTTTCATATTACCACAAAGATTCTTAAGCTATTTTTAGGTATACATACTGTAACCCATAATTATTATTAAGAAGTTTACTTACTACACTTATGTAGTTCATTCGTTCATTCCTAACAACCATGCTAGATTACTCACAAAACCTTCACCAAACATTAGACAAAGTATGTTATGTCTGGATTGCAGTATCATCAGAGACCAGAGACCACCAGGGAGACTGAATCATGCATGCAAGAGCAAAGGGCATTTATTACGGGCTTAAGCTCGGACTCTCAGCATTTTCACCTAGGTAGTGGAGGTGAGCTGAGAGCCCCAGACAAAGGTGGGCAGGATTTTTATGGGCGTTGGGAAGGGGGAGTTACAGGAAACTGGGACATAGACACAACAATCCAATCATAATTACACAACATTATTGACAACAGTTCTAGCCAT